>NQII01002179.1:272861-356117 GCA_002778355.1 Clitarchus hookeri
GAAATTCGCCTGTTGGGGGGGGGGGGGCAGGACTAATGTGGTGTGACACTATCGCATCTGTTTACTTTAGCTAGAGAAATTCTGTCACCTGCTACTTGCTTGCTGCGACGACCCATAGAACCTGCCCCATGCCATTCATCCGACGAGGAGGGACTAAGTGGGCCGATAAGAAGGCAACTACATCTTCTACAGCCAACTAATTGCCAAGTAACACATCCCAGTCGGCCTTCAGCATTTCCTCCACTCGGGAACAGGCACAAGCTGTCTGCTGACTGCAGGGGCCTCACACCTCAGTCTCCCCATGACATTTATTTCAGCCACCTCGGAAGACCAGCAGGACACCCCATCTAGTCGTCGTTCGTCTTCGACTTGGACTACTCGTGTGTCTGGGCATCACCAGCATCATTCATCGATTGCTGCCGCCTGCCACCATCATATGATGCCCAGCAGCCCCAGGACCAGCCAACTCCAGTCAGACACCAGCTGCCCCCAGAATGGGCCCTGAGAGTCGCCTACAACAGCCAACCATCGAACAGCCTCAGCGCAGGCCTGCAGGTGTTAAGCCAGCATCAACTGCCACCTCAGACGCCTACATAACTTGCTGCCTCCCAACCAGGCCAACTCTGTATACTGTCTACTCACAAGCCAGGGTGAACCCACAGTAACCAGCCAGTAAGGCCACCAAAGGTTCTCTGCCTGAACCCACTTAAAAACCCCCGTATACTAGGTGATGTGCCAAGTACCCCAGCCATCACTATCCAATACAATGAAACTCTGTCAGTTAATTATTAAAGACAATGTAGATCTATTCTTTTTATATTTACTATGTAATAGATGTTTGAACAATGGTACTACCAGCAAACTTACCTGCCTCCCACCACAGCAGATCACTGTCTGCATTGGCTACCGCTAGAAGGTGACCGAGGGACTCCTCCGCTAGCTGCCTCATGCCGAGGAGCGAGAATGCATTAGTGGTGAGCGCCAGGGTGTACACGTTGGGTTCCCGGTCTCCACGAAGGCAGAATGCTGCATTGCTGGTGACTGCCGGGTTGAGGGGCACCTCTGCCTCAAGCAAGGCGGACATCACATATGCAGTCAGTGCTGCAGAAGAGGTCTCCGTCGTCAGGCCACCCTTCAGATGTGGCACAAACACATACACATTAGCATTTCTCTGAATGGCTTGGTCACCTTTATCACTTTGTGTTGTCTACTGAAAAGTGAAAATCCAAAATGTTGTTCCCACCTGGGGCATGGCCACGTATGGTCGTATGAATGACAGGATGCTAGTGTTAAGCAGAATAATGTATGTGGTGAGAGGAAATGGGGGTGGAAGCACAGTGGAATTAAGTCGATGGAGGAAACGGGAGAGCCCTGAGATGGTCCCAGCACCTTGGCAGTGTACATGACACTCCTCCCATCAGAACTCCCCTCCCCATCTAAAAATGTCCTACCCACCATTGCCTGGAATTAAACTAGGGACCTCAGATATGAGAGGCCAGTGACTAAGCGACTGAGTGTTGGCTACTAAGCACCCAACATTTTTAGTCATGCCTCAGCAATACTAAGAATGTAATGATTCAGGTTTGAGACATGCAACATTATAAAATATTTATTTTTCATTTTCTGTACAAACCTAATTGATATTACCATTATAGAAGCTATTGCTTGTCTCAGCATGTCAGATTAACAAGATTTAAAAAAAATCCTTTAACGAACTTAAATGCTTTTAACTTGATGATAACTGGAACAAGTTACATTGGCCTAAAGATGCGATTTTTTAATAATGCATTGACTTCATCAGCCACATCCCGAACCGCCACCGCCACCGGTGTATAGATCTGTGCATGTGTGTCCCGATTTTATAAATTACTTTTTCACAAAACTTTTCATTACTTTTAGGCAGCGTAATCCATGAGAGCGCGCTGGCGACAAAGTTTTTTCCCTACTCTATTCACTAATGCCGTTAATTCTCAGCTCATACAAGTGCTAGGGCAATTTTTAATACACTCAAACCTTCCTCGGTAAATGCGATCATAACAGTAAAAACCGCATCCAAATCCGTTTTGTGGTTCTCGAGATTAGCACAGTCATACAGACAGACAGACTTCATTTTATACTATGTATTTAATTTCTATTAAAATGTAAAATAGGTGAGGTCAAGGAAAAGTCACGCCCTCATATTTAAGGGCTAGCTTCAAATGCTGACCCTCCAACTGTAAGATGCATTTAAAGTCAAAGCATGAGAGTACCTTGACTGCCCATAATGAGGGATAAACTTTGCAATGAACCAGAGATATACACAGAAGAGTATGCATCAGTACAATATAAAATAGTTTTGCTTTAAAGTAAAAACCGTATTTTATACGCACTAGGAACTGCTGATTATTTAAATTACTCAACTGTTATCGGGTTGTATTAAGTTTATTAGCATGGCTATTTTTGTAACCAAATATTAAACCTATTTTTTTATATCGTTTTGTTACATTAAGTATCATGATGACTGTGTGTGTTGCTGTTCAACTAAACACAGAGTCAACTGATGACCACGGACCTCTATGATGAGGTTTATTAAATTATCAGAAGAGGACTCAGCAAAAAATAAGGTATGATACAGATAGTCTTGACTACTGTAGCGTTGAGTAACAATATGTATAATGAAGACAAGCTAATCTTCGTTATTCAAAATACACTAACAATTAAGATACAATTTGAATGAAAGTGTTACGTTATTAAATAAGAGAGTAAACTATGTATGAAAAATAATGTAATTTCCACCATATCAATTCCTTCTATGTGTGTTTCATAAAAAAGAACAACGATTAGTGCAACTACAATATTTAAATACTATATTATACAGTAGTACCTCTATGTATTAAACCTAGATGGATTGAGAGTCTGCATCCATGAAACATATTCTGTCGTCAAGTTTTTTATTTATCTGCATTTCAAGCCCATATTCATTGAAAGTCCACATGTATTGAAATTATTTCTCAGTTCCCTGAGAAACTATGCATAAAGAATCCACTGTAATATAGATTATAGTATACTTATATCTCGTTCCTCAATCATACGTTTCTAACTTATTTTTGTTATTAATTTTCATATTAATTGAATTTTATAACTAAAACAAAGCTATGCAAATAAGACTTAGAAATTTTTGTCTATTACCATACGTGATACATCACACTTCAGTGTGTGTGCAGTCGCGACCGGACTGCCAAGCATGCCACTTACCCTCATGTCCTTGTGAATCACCTGACCGACAACGGGGAAGCAGCCGTTCTCTAGCTGCTTCGTCGTGATCCACTTGGCGGTCCGCTGCAGGTCCTCCTCGTCAAGGAGCGTGTGACGCCGCGCCTGTGCAAAAGACTTCAACACGAACGCAGTAAGCCACATGGAGCCTGTGCTGTCCGAGCTGCCGAATGCTGAGTATGAACCATCCTTGTGGCGGTAGTTGAGCTGCCGTTGGTACCCTGCCAGGCAGTCAGTATGTTCTGTCAAGGCCTTGCTCTACAGATGTTATCTGCTGTTAGCTGTAAACTGAGCACTTTTGAAATCCCAGCTTACAGTCTAATTACATTCACATTGTGTGTTATTGCACCATGTGTAGAATTAACATTGCCACGGGCGTGGTTGTGTTACTCATGTGTCGTCAAGTGAAACTCTGAAGTTATTTTAAAAATAAGTATGTATTTCACAAAATTGTTAATTCTTACAATTACTTGCTTTTAAAAAAATACGAAACAAAAAAAAATAATTTACTATTTATAAATGTTTACACAACAATTCTAGTTCAACGTTAAGACATGGAATTTTAACTTTCTCTCCATCGGACCAACTTAACTGGGTACCTGCTACTCAGTGTACTCATTAAAAACTATGCTGGTAGGGACTTTTTCAGAGGTTGATTTCAAAACTGCTCACTTAAGCGTGAACAGTCTTTAAAATAAGTCCTACAGCAAATAATAATATCTCCTTTATGACTATTTTTTAATTGTGCAGCCTCTATCTCAAAAATCGTTTAACACCTGCGGTGATTAGCAAACTTAATTTAAGTACAATTAAATTAGTACAATGTTTACCCTTTTGCAAATTGGAAACAGCTTCGGAACATACGACAGTGTTGTGCTGGTTGGTTGCATTCATGTAGTTGATCACGTGGATGTTAGGAGTGAACCGCACCATGTTTTGCTCCCCGCACCCTTTCGGTAGCTGCACCAGATTGTCTAGGTTCTGAAACCACACAACACTGTGCACCACTCGTGGAAGTACTGTAAATGTTAATGCATTGTTATGACCCCAGATACTGCAGAATTACGTACATCATTTTGCTAAAAGCACCAATTCGATTGCCATATTATTCCATGGTTCCCAATTTGTATTTTTTATGTCGAGTTTTTACAAATAAAACTTTCATCTGCTGCAATTTTTTTTTCTCAAAATAGTTGAATGCTTTTTCTAGGTACCAAATCAGTAGTCAATGATGTGTGAGATACGTGAAGAGCAATTCTCAGACGATGGATGGGTGTTCTCTTAAATATTATTTTCTATTTTGTACAAACAGAACATCGGGTGATTTAGTGAAAACAATTTCAAAATTCCAAAACAATTTTTAAGAATCGACTGTGATGACGCTCATGACACTCGTAGACTAAACTGCAGTAAGCTTAGTTGGTATGTAAGTGAAAATGTTCCAAAACCATTGCAGGAGGCCATAATGTTATTAAACCAAAAGGAAGGCATCGGCCTTTAGCAATTTTATGTATAAAGTTAAAGAACCATACAATAGTTGCATTTTAGCAGCACAGCTCACCTCGAGAGTTGGTCCCATGATGTCAGCCACAACACTGACAGTTGCACTGGCCGAGTTAGGCACCACGTCCGCTGGAACATCCAGCTGCCAGGTAGCGGTCGTGTCATTTAAGAAATCTGCAAAGGTACAGAATTCACATTGCATACCAGTAACACTGTCACAGGGAATATTTATTGGGTGCTTACATTTGCACAACAGATAAGCAAAGCATTTCTAACTGTGTATTTGCTAATACTTATTTACTTTACCACAGAGCTAAGGTATGACAAGTCATGGTGCTCAACAGTAAAGAACCTTTCACACTATCACCATTGTCTTCAAATTACCTTCAATTTTTACTTAATTCAATACACTGAATATTATATGACGTCATACGAACATCGGCCCCCTCATACTATCACATTTCTATTCAAAATGCCTTCAATTTATATTGAACTCGGTTCATTGAATGCTATATGACGTCATACGAACATAATATAAGTGGTCATTTTCTTTTACAATTTTTTAATATTTCGTTTTCCTTCAAGATTTATTGTTCTATATATTTTTTTTATCCAACATTTTAATCGCTGATCACAACTTTTCTGACAATATTAATGGAAGCAATCTCAAAATAATGGAGTTATGTGTACACATAACAAGCTGGTACAAAATGGGACACATAATTTAAAAAAATAAACTCTACAATAATATAATTTTTTTGTCATACACGATTCGTAGATACTTCTAAAAATTTACTTTTGGTATTTTTTAAAACTTGTTTTATTAAAAAAATACTGAGGAATTTTAATTTTGAGACTTGAAAGCTTATTGATGCAAATGAAGAGATTTTTTAGTTCAATATATTGAATTCAATAAATATTTCATGTGTGAAATGGTTTTAATATGTGATAAATAGTGATTTATAACATTTGCAGGATAAGAAAACTATGGTGTCACCACTATATTTTTGCTATTGCAATCACAATAAATATAAAAAATAAATAAATAAAATGAAAAATTAATGGTTTTTTTTATATTTAAAATTACACTCAAAAGGGTGTGTGATACAGTAACAAAATGTATATAAATCCTAGTAGCTACAAAATTCCGAATAATATCTAATATATAAAATTCTCCCATCACAGTGTTAGTCACTGAACTCCTCCGAAACGGCTGGACCGATTTTTATGAAATTTTTTATGTATACTCGGTAGGTCTGAGAATAGATTTATATCTATTTTTTACACCCCTAAGTAATAAGGGTGGCCACCCCCAAACAATTTTTTTTTATTGTTTGAACAAAATTTTTATTTTTTATTTTTTTATGATGTGGCATCAAAAAATACATACCCTCCTATATTTTCACCCTTATACCACCAACCCTTATTTTTTTATAGCGATATTAGTAATTTAATGAATTTTACCCTAGGTCGATAACTGATCAATTATCATCGATCATTTATCGATCTAGGTTACAATTTATTCCCACCAGGTGTCTCCCAGTGACACATCAAAACAACGTTTGCCGGGTCAGCTAGTATACATATATATTATGATCCAAGGCATGCTTTTTAGAGAGATTTGAGAGATTTAAGGATGCTCCCAGCTGCTCAATGTTTCAACCACCGTTGTGCTGTGATAAATGGGATTTAAACCTTCACAAATAGATTGCCCCAGATGTTCACAAATAGATTACCCTGCTTCTGAGCTGTGTCTCAAAAGTATTCGAAGCACTCCTTTTCCGGTGACTGCTCAAGAATATCCTGCAGCAAAACCAGCTACCATGGTGTCAATTCGGGTTCCGGACTAAGCTCTTCACCACTCATACCCTAGAACCAGGACTCACGAAAGGCAAGCTGGGAGGTCTAGTTCTGCTAGACCTAGAAAAGGTGTTTGACTCGGTGCGCCATGACCTCTTAATAACCGAACTTCTCGCGATGAGAATACCCATCACACTCATAAGAGTTCTCAGATCATTTCTGACAGACAGAACCTTCCAACTACGAGTGGAAGGAACAATGTCAACATCCCAGACACTGAAAGCCAGAGTGCCGCAAGGCTCAATCTTGAGTCCTCTGCTGTTCGCCCTGTTCATCAGGAACATTTACACTCCAACTAATACGAGGCTTTCCCTGTACGCAGATGATATGGCCATCGTCGCCAATGCCAACAGTGAACTCGAACTCAGCCTCTGCCTAAGAACCGCATTCGCCGCCCTCAGACGGTTTTTCACGAGTAAGGGAATCAGGGTGAACAGCAAAAAGACATCCTCAGTCCTTTTCAGTAGACGCCGCCAGGACTATCTGCCGGCCATCCACATCGACGGCGAAGACATTCAATGCATCCCTGCTGCAAAGTATCTGGGCGTGATACACGACAGCCAACTAACTTTCTCGGAACACTGCGAGTCAATTTGTGGCCGAGCAAGAGGAGTCCTCTACACGCTGGCCACGGTTTTAAGACCCTACGTGCCCTCTATCGCAAGACACCAGAGTCAGCATGGCTCTGGTGTATGTATTCACCATCCTCCTGTATGCAGCTCCAGTGTGGTGCAACACGAGACCAACGCACCTGCGCCCAATTTTCGCGCTCTACTACAGAGCACAAAGATTAGTGTTAGGCCGGACCCGAAACACACCACGACACACACTCCTTGAAGAAGCAAACATACCAGCACTACCGGAAACCATTTCTCATCAAGTGAACCAGTTTTTGAAATCCATAACATCACACGGGAACCCGCTTGTGCGCGCGCTGGGGCACCCTATCCTGAACTGCCGTCGACAGCCATTCGACACCTCACGAATCCGCGATCGACCGCGCCGCGCTCGGTAACGATTCTGAGCGAGTGAATGGGACACCAGACCCAATGAACACCAACTCAGCCCAACGGCTGCCAACACTAGACATCGTGGACCTCGGCAACTTACGTCTGCAGCAGCCGCTCCATAGTAATCAGCCCACCACACGCACCGGACAGTGCATACGTACAACAATCGGCCCAGACAACACGTGTCGGGGCTCTCCCGGTGGCATCTGCCCTTCCTGGCCACCTCCTTGACTGGGAACTTAAGAGGTGCTGTCCATGGTGGATCCCACCAGTTGTCCAGACGACTGTCCAGTCCACCACCAATAGAGCTGCCGTCATGAAGTAGCAGAACTGCAGTTATTACGGCTCTACAATTCGCTCCTGCCCCCGGGGTGCCAACCCAGTGGAATGACACAACACGGTGGTCCACCAAATACCCCAGGCAGCCTCACTGCATCTCTATAACATTATCTCTGGTAAGTTTTTTCAACCCCAACTCTCATTTGTTCCCTTTTTCGCCCCCAGTAAATATGTGGGTTTTTCTCGGAGTTCTTCCATTTCCCACCTTTTTTCCCTTAAATGCATGGCAAATTACCCAGAGATCCCCAATAGCACGATGGAGACTCTGCAGTAAAAACGAGAGTTAAGCTGGGACTAAGAGTCTCCCAGCATTAGTGGTTAAATAATAAAATTAGTTTCAATAGAGTTAGTAGCGCTTCACGCAGGCATCACTCCTTCTTATCCTACCTTGATAAACAGTCCTATACACGACACTGCACAAAAAAAACACAAAAAAAAACATGCTGCAGACTAACATCTACATCATCCTAGCAGGGTCTATCCATGGTCGAGGATAGTGGACATGCTCCACAATATAGCTGTTGTGCAGAGGCTCAACTGTCTGGTGTGTTGGCATCTTTATTTTAAATGAAGTTTATTTACGAAGGAAAGGGATTAGCATACCAGATGTGTCTCGCCTCTCTTCGAGGCTTATGACTGCTGGAACAAAGTACGTATCTGCCCTGTAGGCAATAGTATTTTTACTATTGCGAACAGGTGTCACTTGTGTCATTGGAGAGTATGCAAGGAACGGTGAACTTGGCCGACTAGACCGGGTAATGGAATTTAGCGAAGATGTGGCATCTAACTCTTACAGCAGTAGTGTTTTCAATATCAAGACTGTGGTTAAGAAGGGGGAAAGATGTGGAGGGAAAATGCACTTACCATACATATATAATTGAGCATAAACCGACACTGAATGCAAGCCTACCCCAAACTTTTAAACTCTCTGAAAACGAAAATAATACGACACTCTATCCAAGCCAAATTTTGAACTCCTTGTGCCTAAACTACAAAAATTTAGGACTACAAAAACACGAAAATGTGAACAATAAACATATTTCCAGGCTTTGCCATGCTAAAGAATGCTTGATAGCAGACATCATCATTGTTGTGGTATGCTGCATGTGTTGCCAGTGGGTTCACCTGTAAGTTATTTTGTGCCGATTCTGTGCTCGTTCAGTCTTTGCAAGTTTTCTAGTGGTAAGGCCAACATATTCTGCAGCTTGCTGTAACTGTGGTCTACAGTTGGGGTACATTAGTAATGTAAAGATGAATGCAGAGCTGACCTAGATTACACTATGGGAAACCTTTCACTAGCTCATTTTATGGAAGACATTTTCAACAAACGAAACTATGTATATACCACACAACCAGGAATAAATAAGTGGCTACAAACCTTGAAACCTGTGGGAAGCATTGAACAAAACTCACACCATTGTTGTAGAAATTGCTGTTGTAACAGGAGTATTTTATGTGACATTAAGGATCACTCTCAAATTACAGTGCTGTAAAGTACAGTGTATTTTAATAAGTGATTCTGTATACATTTTTTGATACTAACTTCACCAGCAATATTACAATCTGGGCTGCCTTTCAAAATTAAAATCAATAACAATTATCTACTTTAATTATTAAACCCTTACAGAACTTGTAAGTGTGATTTTTATGGTTCATAGAACTTTTCTTTGAAATTTGTAGTTTAAAATTTTAGAAAATCTCTTTTAAAATGTATTCACCTACCTGCAGGACAAAACAGTGCTGATTTAGTTTTCTGCACTAAAAATCCCTCTGGTTTCACTAGCACTGGCTTCACAATGGTATCACTGTAAAAAAAATTCTGGTACTATATGATCAATGAAAACTTTAGCAAATGAAAATCTAATCCATTCTCTTTAAACGTCTTTATGCTCTATTCCAACAAAGGTAAGCAAAATGGAAAGTAAAATAAATAAAATTATATTTCATTATAAACAAAACTTGAAAAATACCATAATTAATACATACATACATTAACACATGTTCATACTAAAATGTACACATAAATAGATGTGGTGGGAATAGGGCACTAGGTTACAAATTACATTTTAAAAAGGAGACAGAAAAAACAAGAACTCACAAAGTGGTAATTGCAGATAGATACACACACGCGCAATAAAAAGTTGGATGAGCACGTTTTCTACGTGGATGCGCGGTCAATGTGTTCCACTTGCTACGCCAGCGTCCTCAGGTGGTGAGTGGTGGCACACTGAAGTCTGTTGAACAGTGTTTGACAAACAATGAACATAGCACCAGAACGCAAACGAGGGTGCAGCAGGAAATTTGAACTGTGACAATGGGGTTATTTATGTTCAAATCAGATAGCTGTCTGGACGGGTGGAGAGGTCTGGAGGTCTGGATGGCTCTTAACATTGAGGTCTTAAGGGTAGTGGATGTCTGGATTTGGAGATGTATTTGTGGACCAGTTCCTATGTGTCGCATTTCTGCACTATTACTGTGTTTGAAGGTGGTAAGGCGCTCACCACTCCGGTTTTGTAACAGGAGTCAAAGATGCTGCCATGTGCTGCAACTGGATTCTCCTGTAAATGTATGTCTACCCCAGCATTGGCTTGTTGGTTGTCCACTCTATGACATCCATTCATTCTCTGTCTGAGAGTGTTGGTATGGACACAAAACTCTGGCCTCATCACCACTCACTCAAAACTTGTTTTCCTGAACCACTTATATTGGTTTTAAAAAGACTCCCCCAACCTCTGAAACAAGCTGGCGCATCCCAAATTGCCATCCAATGCCACAGTCGGTAATATCACCACCACCAGGAGGTCTCATCCTTGCAATAGCAATGTTGTAGCTCTTGTGCTATGCACTAACATTCAACCTCCTTCAACAGCAGGCTCACCAACCATACTTATCCTATCTACGGCAGCTACAACTGTACGACCGAAAACCTTACCTACCAGCTACAGTACGTTCATTGCAATGCAGAATACATTGCCCTTACTATCAACACTCTCAGACAGAGAACAGACAGTGAATGTCCACAGAGCGGACACCAAACAATCCATAGCTGGGGTAAATGTGAATTTGCAAGATAAACCAGTTGCAGCACATGCAGCATCTCACAACCAGAACATTGACTTCTGTTACACAACCAAATTGGGGAGGGCCTTGCCACCTTCTAATAATAGCGCAGAAATGTGATGCCGGGAACTGGCCCACCAATACATCACAAAATCCAGACAGCCACCTGGCTTAAGCATATGACAAACCCTCCGTCACATTTCAAATATCCCACCTCACCCCAGTTGTCTCCTGGCCACTAGCTTCACTGTTAGCCAACCAACCACTCAACAGACTGCAGTGTAACATCATTCGCTGTCTGAATAAGCTGGCCCAGCCAGCAAAACATCACAACCCGCACATCCATATGAAAAATGTGTTTTTTTCTAACTTGTTTTTTGTTTATCTGCGATTACTGCCTGTGAGTACTTATATTTTCTGCTTCCTTCATAAAATACATATAAATGGGTAATATTAAATCTACAAAAGTAACTGTTCAAACAAGACGACAAAATAGACCTGGATCTGGAAGGAGTAAGGTTCAATTCCTGTTCGGATAATCCTAATTTGGATTTTCTTTGGTTTTCTTTAAATCACTAAGGAGAATATTTCGAAGATTCCTTAACACAGGCTATGGAGATCATCTTCCTTGATCTTGGCTGTCTGAGCTGGTCGTTCTGTCTCTAATGACATAGTAACCAACAACACGTTATGCCATCAACCAACTAAGAAAACCGAGGTGCCAAAATTAATAATCCAGAGTGATAATCCACAGTTTTTAGAGTTACTGTTATTTACTACAATAATTGATATTTACTAAAGCTCTGTTCGTAGATACTGCCATACAAAGCTTAATCCACATGTAGAGCTAAAAAAACAACCAAAATTGTATTGTTATACAATATGTTTTGGTTAATTAAGTACATCAAATTCTTAAATAATACCTCTACTTGTCTATGCAAATTTGCTAGTAATTAATTGGTTTTTAAAGTGATAAACTTTCCATTTCAGACTCAACTGAAAGGTTAAATATTTTCTCAAATTGTGAATTTCTTGTACATCAAATTCTTAAAGTCAATACTTTAATATTATAAAATAAAATAAATTTAATAGTTAATATTTTATAACTCTAGCACACAGTTGAATTAAACAAACTGGCGGTAATTCATGAGTCAAAATTTTTTTTTGTCTTGACAAGAACTGGATTTCTTTCCTTGCTTTCTCCAGCCACGGTAGTGGTTGTAAGTGACATTCTCAATGTTTTGTGAGCTCAATAAACAATCATATTGTTGATGGAAGGTTAATGTGAGAATGAAACCTCACACTAATCTGGAAATCTCAAGCACATAAGCCTACATTTCTTTGTGGCTGAAGTAACAAGAAAACTTAATTTTTGATGGCGGTGGTGGTGCTGGTGATTGGCTCACTTTTTGCCGACTTTTTATATCACTTTGCTGCACAGTGTTCTAATTCTGTCTAGCAACTATGTCATGGCCAGTTTTGACCTGGTCACATTAATATGACACAATAACGACTTAGGACACATTTTATTTGGAAGTAATACATACATGTTTTTGCTGTATTGACAAACATTCTGGATAAATGATGGATTCTCATTTTTAAAACATACAATTTTTTTTTAACGATTCTCAGAACCGTTTCTTGGCTGGAGCCTATCTGAACACAAATGTGGCGAACATTTACTTAAGAAATCTTTATAAACAAATTTTCAACTTTTTTTGTAAATTTTTCTTGTAAAGGATTAATTTCCCCTACCCAATAAATGAGAGCTACTTTTGTTCAGCTCTTAGTTTTGAAGCAATCATCCATAACCATCACAACTACAATCTTGAGGATGAAATATTGACTACAGACCACAGGACTGACCTGGCGAGCGGCAGAGGGTCTGGCCCACAAGGTCCTGCATAGTCGGGGTCGACGACTGCAGTGACTGTGATGTTGACCTCTCCCAGCCAGGTCGGTCTTATGTGGAAGGTATGCACCCAGCTAGTCCTCTCCTGCACGCACGACACCACCGACCCCTGTCCTGACACCAGGGACACCCCTGCCGACTGCTCCAGTCCCAGCCTCACCTGAGAACATACATGTAGGTACATATGTGCACTCTAGTCCTGCAACATCACCCCTATTACCCTTGTAATGGGAAAAGTATACATATTGTGTTAGTCAATGTACAGTTATGCACACAAAGTATACAGACAACAGAACCTTCTGATTACTGTAGGCCTCAAGCTACTTGCTGAACCGATCACTGCTTTGACATGTGATGCATAGTTACACTATTTCTTTTTTTCTGCCAGTCCGTATCATCATGTGTGCGTCACATGCCCCAGAAGATATACAAACCCTGAATGGCATCCACCCACGCCAGCATTCCGCTTCCATAGATACGGCGCACGCATGGAGAGTGGAATGCACCTCAAGAAAAAGAGTCATATAAATCACCCCTGCGAACACTATCCCGTGAGAAGGGAGACCAGCCGACAACACCAATGAAATTGCCCTTAAGCTTGTGCAGCGGATACGACCCTCATACGAGGAAAACCCTGCTTCCAGCCAACCCAGAGAGATCACAGCCAATGCAGCGCAGCCTACGAAGGAAGAAGCCACCCCGCCGAAGCTACCCGAGGGCCGAAGGTACCCGAGACACCCCCTAGCCAGGTGTACAAAGGAGCCTGCACTGCCGCAGAACGTCAGTTGATACCAGCAGTTCCGGTGCTAAGGCTCTCTGCTCTGTCTGCTCTCCTCCGCCTTTTGAGGAAATGCTTTGCTATCACCAGTGACCAATGCTGGACTTATTCAGCGTGCGCTGCAGCCCCGAAGAGTCGACATTCNACCAATTGACACCTGTCGTAAACCCACACATCCCATACCCCCCCTTAAGATCCTTCAGGAAAAGACAGCTTCAGTTAGGGTACAATTGTTCTGACAGCTACCTAATTCGTTGCACTTGTTCTTCAAGCACCACCTTCAGGCTGGCTCTTCAACCCGACAGGTTCCTTCATCTGTCTTTTGCTTTCACCTTTCGTAAGTTAATTAGTTCATTGATTTACAGCAGGAGAGTAGATGTCACTGTATTCTATTCTGGGTGGAATAAAACACGTTTATAGTCTAACCACCATCTGTTCCTTCTTGAGTGAACTGTACATAGTCCTTCCTGGTAAGTGTGATTTCTCAAAGGAGAGGTAACGAACCACGGTTTATGAGCTGATTTGCTGCATCTAGAGTAGGACTGCAGCCTGTCCCCTAAAAAGGGCTTGGCATACATCACCTGAAACACCTGAAACACCTGCCTGCACGTGCAGAGCCAGCCACTCACTGGAGTCAGCCATTACGCCACCACTGTCAGCTAGCCGGGTCGGGAGACCCCAACCAGGACCCACGCCGAAGAGCGCCCGACCCATGGCAGTAATTCATGTCAGAGGTAATTCAGTGGCCCCACCAACGTCAAACAACCATAAGGCCAGTCTATCCCAGCTAGACTGGCCTTATGGTTGTTTTCCAGGGGGATAGAGGTGTATATAAGAATAATAATTAAAAGTAATGCTAATATTCTGAGTAATTAAAAATTGTTAGTACCAGAAAATTAACTACCACGTTTATTTAGCATCCAGATCATTACAACGTGAAATGCTGATCCATTTCCTACATTTAACATTACCTGTGAAAATTCTGAATTATGAAAATATGCCAAGAGAACTGAGACTAAGCAGAGCCATAGTCATTTGTGCAGCAGTGCTGATAAGATAATGACAATATTGTCCAGAACTCTTACATAAACTGGGTCTATGTGAATATTTTGGTAATTTTCAAGTATTTAGCATTATTTTTTTTACTAAAAGAAAGCTGTAAAATCGACACCAAGAAATGTTACTTCCACAAGTTTCAGAATTAAACACTACAAAAATACACATACGTACACTCAAGAATGTTTTAAATGGTTAGAAAGAGAAAGCTGTTATTTCAGAACAGAAAATTACTGCCAGAGCAAAAACATGCACTGTTAACATTAAAATGTTTTATCCTTAACATATCAAGGATCAGCAATCCACTATTTCAGCTACAGGTATCCGAATAAGTATATTTTTCTTTATGCGTGAAATTATACAGTATTACCGGCAGACCATGTGGCAGGTAGTTGAACAGAGACACCTTCAACTGCACCATCTCTGAACTCTTCACAGAGTAAGGAGCATTGAAATCCAGGAAAAAAGGCTGGAAGGCGCGGACCTTGGTCAAGGTGGACACACCCAGGCCAGCGTGCGGCGAGATGCAGAATGTGCTGGCCACCCAGTCCGTGATGGTGTGCGGCAACTGTCTATGCAGCACGGCACTGCCTTCCGCCCTGTGGAGAGCACAGACAAAGTTACAGCCTACACATTTCTATGCGTTGTTCAAAGTAAACTGAAAACACTTTTTAAACCCCTGTTTATGGTCTATTTGTATGTGCATTGTTTGTTCTTCCACATTATGTAGAATTGAAACATTGCCACAGGCCTCATCACTTTATTCATGCATCAGTCAACTGAAACTGTACAATTATTAGGAAACTAAATTTTACAAATTTCCTAATTCTTACACATATGCATTAAAAAAAACATAAAGCAAACAATATAATTTCACTGTTCACAAATGTTTACCAAACATTTTTAATTCAACATTAAGATGTGGAATTACTTTCCCTTCATCGTTACCAACTTTACTAGGTGCATGCTGGTCAGTCTGTATGAGAGAACACATATTGCCGATATGCCATTAGAAAAAGAGTGATTCGATAGATAAGCTCTTCATATGAGAAAAGTACTGACGGCACTTCCTGATGATTTTGATGCACCACCACGAGCGCTGTCGTATACATATTTTAGCCTCAGCCTCTGGTGCTCTCCCTCGTGTACTGTAGCGCCGACCGCCGCAGCTCATTTCGCCTCAGTACTGTTCCTATTCACAAGCCAGTCAACCCGTTACCTCCTGGGAGGCCGACAATCCGCACAATACCGCCTTCCAGTCTGAGTGGGTGGATCCACCCCCTCTGTTGTCCTGCCTTGGTCGGCAGGCACAGAACATGCACGCTCGCTGTGCATCAGGGGCGGTTTCCTCCTCCATGTAGCCTGCTCCAGCCACCCCTTGCTCACCATGTGTCTCGAGGCACGCTCTCCAGACTGAGCAGTTCGCGAGCAGTTCTTACAAGAGCATCTTCTGCAACTCTCGCTATCTCGCCACACTTGCCGTAACGCTTGCCTTCTGCAATAGCAGTTAGACTTAGCGTATAATGTTACTATTGCCAGAACTTGTGTTTCTCAACACAGTAGGCAGAAGCTCTTGTCACAGAGCCTTCTCCTTGCTTAGAGTTTTGGCCACATACCACGTCCATGCCGGGCTTAGGTGTACCGGGGTTTCTCTCGCCCTGAACTTAGATCAATAACTCGGACGCAATGTGGAAAACAGCTTGACAAACTTGATCCCTCGTTCATCAGACATTAGTGGGCACAGATCAGATATATATGACTTGTAAATTCCTACTGATGGAATAAAACATATATCTACCAGTTAACACCTTTTTAAGCGATCATTCTCTTTCGCTCTTGCCTCCCTTACCCACTTTGCCTTCTGTGTGCATATCCACTTATCTACTTATCGGTGCACGCACAATACCCACAATAGAATTTCGAACCAAAGACCCCACTGAAGGGAGCTGTCACCTCTTGTCAAAGTTTAGTGTCTAATTGCTAGCTGGAAACACTGATATTCTAGCACCGCTGTGACAAGGGGGAGAGAACCTTTCTCTGAGGCTCCTGCAGCTTGAGGAGAACAAACATGTTAAGACATTGCGACTCTAAGGCTACAAGCTGGTCACACCACTTACTAAGAGCCATAGGGTCCTTACATGGGGAACGCTGTAAACCCTGAGGAGTAGCTGAGGTCTGTAGTTGGTACCACTACTCACTCAACTTCTCACCGAGGGGAATCAGAGGGACCCTCTCCCCAAGTCGATATAGCCCGAGCACCGTCCCTCGAGAAGCGCATGCACATGCGCCGATCGATCGATAGGACTCCAGCAGGGGTTTACCCCAAGGTAGCCGCCCAATGAAGAGTAGATTCCTTCCTGGGCAGTCGAAACCAGAACATGCCCCCCTCCTACCAGCTAGGTTATTTTAAACCACCTTTACGGTCGTGCCTGAGCCTCCAGGACACCCAATGAATCCGCCGGAAATCCCACAACAAATCATAGAGGCACGCAAAGACAAATTCACCCGCACTAAACTCCCGAAAGAATTATGGATAACGAAAGCCAAAGCCCAGCTGGAGGGCAAGGATCGCTAATGATAGAATCGCTACAGCAAAATTGTTGCACACTGGGATCAATTCTCAGAGAGACTAATTTCCCATTTTTCGGGGAAATCAGTGCTGTCACAACTGCCCGAGGAGCTGTACAGTCAGCACCGAAAACCTGGGGAAGAAGCCGAAATTTTCATTAGTCGTAAGTTACTGCTACTTCAGTGCTTACAGCCAGGCCAATCCGAAGAGGCCAATGTAGAAATGATCAAGTTGCGGTTACTCCCTGAGATCAAGCATTTTCTGCGCAACCCGCCCCCACAAGGGATTGAGGAGTTAGTTACATGCACACGAGTCTGTGAACAGGACGAAGTGGAAAAGAAACGGGCCACTCACCCTGAACGGGCATAGTTGTACTGGGGATGCTATCATCCCAAACTTCGGTTCGTATCTCGTTGCCGCCCTGCGGTAACAGCTTGGCAAACTTGGTCCCTTGTCAATCAGATGTTAGCGGGCACAGGTCAGGTATATATGTCTTGTAAACTCCTTTAGAGGGAATAAAACATATGTCTACCAGTTATCTCTTTGTGGTAGGATCATTCTCTTTCGCTTTCGCCTTCCTTGCCTGCTTTTCTTTCTATGTGAACATCCACTTTACTACTTCCAGGTGCATGCACGATATCCACGATAGAGAATCGAACCAAGTCTCCACTGAAGGGTGCTCCCACCTCTTGTCAATGTTAAGTGTTCCTTGCTGATCACGCCACCCTCTATCACCACTGTGGCAAGTGGAGAGAGAACCTTCTCCTGAGGCTCCAGAGGCTTGAGGAGAATGAACACTTTAGGTCACTACTGACGCACCCCGAGCACGGTCCAAGCCTCAGCCTTCAGTGCTATCCTAACGCCGACCACCACCTCTCATTTCGCCTCTGTAATGTTCCTATTTACAAGCGTGTTCATCCTTTGCCGTCTGAGAGGCCAGCAATCCGCACGATGCCATGCTCCAGTCTGAGTTGGTGGACCCATCCCCTTGCTAGCCTTGTTCTGGCCAGTAGGCACCAGACGCACATGCCCGCCGCACATCAGGGGGCTTTCCCCTTCCATGCAGCCTGCTCCAGCCAACACTAGCTTCCCACATCACTGTAGGGTATTTATTCCTTTGCATGCCCTCCAGACAGGGCAGCTCGTGGGCAGTTCGCATCAGCTCTATAGCTGCAAATCTCGCTGCCTTGCTGTACCACTTGCCTTCTGCAGTATCAGTGAAACTTAGCCATGTTATGTTACTATTCAGAACTTGTGTTTCTCAACACAGCAGGCAAAAGCTCTTTCCACGGAGCCTTCTACTAGTCACGAGTGTTGGCCACGTGCCTCTTTCGTGCCGGGCATAGTTGTACCGGGGTCGCTCTCGCCCTGAACTTCAATTCATATCTCGTTGCCGCCCTGTGGCACACAGCTGGGCAAACTTCGTTCCTCATCCATCAGACATTTGCGGCCACAGGTAGGAGATATATGTCTTGTAAACTCCTTCAGACTAAATAAAAGAAATATATACCAGTTGATATATTTTTTGTCCTATCGTTCTCTTCCTCTTTCACCTACCTTACCTACTTTGCCTTCTGTGTGCATATCCACTTCACTACTTCTCGGAGCACGCACGAATGCTGCGATAAAGATTCAAACCAAGTCCCTACTTAAGGACGCTCCCACCTCTAGTCAATGGTTGGTGTCTAGTGCTGGGTGGTCATGCCGCCCTCTAGCACCTCCATGGTAAGGGGAGTGAGAACCTTTCTCTGAGCCTCCAGAGGCTCGAGGAGAACAAACACGTTACGACACTACGACTCTCAGACTATAAGCTGATAATGCCGTTTACTGAAAGCCGTACGGTCCTTACGTGGGGCATGCTGTGGACCCAGAGGGGCATTTGAGTTCTGTAGCTGGTCACGCCACTCGCTCAACTTCTCCCCGAGGGGGATCAGGGTGCCCTCTACTGAAGTCGCTATGGGCCCGAGCCTGGTCCATCGTGAAGCGCACTTGGCGGCAGCGATCGTTCGAAAGGACTCTGGCAGTGGTTTCTCCCTAGGCACCAGCCCCAGAAAGAGTAGATTCCTTCCTGCACGGATCGCACCAGAACTTGTTCTCCCTCCTAAAATGTGTGCTACTACATAATTTTCAACCATATCTACTCTTGTACCTGCACGTTCAGGACACCTGCTAAATATTCTAAATCATAATTCCCTATTCTTCTTTAATTTTTATCCTCTGAACTTAACGTAATGCCACTGACTGTGCATACCTTCGCAGTTATTCCAAAATGCTCAATTTCCGAGCGAACCATAAAAGGAATAGCATAACCCTCAGTACCCTGCTATGCGCTCTGGTAAGCCAGGGCCGGACACCCCCAGGATGCAATTGCATCGACCCATACAGCCCCCTTGAAAATCCTCATTAAGGAGTCGACTCCCGTACCCTAGTCTCTAGAGGTATACTGAGCCAGTGCACCTTCATTCCATGTTAGTGTAACTGGCATCACTATGACCCTCAAGCTACAAGCTGATCACACCGCTTATTGAGAGTTGTAGGGTCCTTGCATGGGGAACACTGTGAACCCAGGGGGGCAGTTGAGGTGTACAGCTGGTAATGCCGCTCATTCAACTTCTCATCAAGGGGGATCAGGTGGCCCTCTCCCCAAGTCACTATAGGCCCGAGCACCGTCCATCATGAAGTGAACTTTGCAGCGCCGATCGACCGATAGGACTCCAGAAGTGGTCACCCCCAAAGCACAAGCCCAAGGAAGAGTAGATTCCTTTCTGGATGGACCATGCCTGAACCTAATCTGTCCTCCCCTGCGCTGCTACATAACTTTAAACAATATCTACGGTCGTGCCTTCTCCTACAGGGCACCCACAAAATTCTATAAAATCATTATAATGTTTTCTTTTATTTTATCATCTAAAATTTACATAACATCACTGTCTGTCCATCNTATTTTATCATCTAAAATTTACATAACATCACTGTCTGTCCATAGCTGTGTACTCTCAGCTATTCCTAAATGCCCATCACCTTCAATGTTACCTGAGCGGTCGGGGATAGTAATGTGGACATCGTCATGCGACATGTTAAGAAAAATCAGAATATTACACAATATTCCTACTTCGAATAGAATGGCAGCCAGCTCAATGGGTGAGCATGAAGTCACAGTTCTCAGGATCGTGGGCCAAACGACCATGTGGCTGTATCCCCTGACACACCGTATAAATTTACAGGAAAACATCATATATAGCCGGGGTATTCAGGCTCCCCAGCACGCCTTAGTATTACCTTTTACCTTATAAATGAAGGATGCCTCCTTGAGGTGTCGATAATTTCCTGGATAGGGTCAGGGCCCAGAATAACACACTAAATGAGAACTCATAAGTTTCTGTTAATTCAAGTAAATTGTATTGCCAAATAGTGTACACAGTTACACATATACAATGCAAATTAAAGCGGACCTGACACACAAGGCCTACCAGCGGACGTTACTGTACAAAAAGGCCAAGAATGGCACGAAAACTTACACAATTGATTAAACCTCCAGGTCGCAACCCCCATAAGGGCGAATTTTACGAACATTTTCCCATGGGCAATAAATTCTTATGCTATTTTCTACACATTCTAACACTTGATTATTATCCTAATTACACATATCTCTTAGGTACACCACAGGAACTCGGTTGGATCATTCGGTATCGGGTCATGACCTGTTCCCAAGTGAACGATGCAGACATGTATCAGGACACACAATGTGCGTGTTCCGCAGGCCGCAATGTTGCAGCGACTGTGAGCCGATCACATGATGACAGTGGCCGTGCTAGACCATGCAGGAGTGGTTCATGTAAACCGGTCGGGCTATAAAATGGATAGCATAATCCTCAATGCACAGCTAATACGCTCTGGTGAGCTAGGGCCAAATGCCCGCAGGGCTCAGATGCGTCAGCCTATACGGCCCCCTTAAATTACTCGTTAAGGAAGCTTCGTTTCCTCAGTCCCTAGTGGGATGCTGGGCCAGTGCACCTTCATTGCAAGTTGGCGTTATATTGGCATCATACTTTAAATCAGAATGCTGCCTCAGAAAGTTTCTTCTGATAATAAGGAGAGTATGTAAGTAAAAGAATTCCAAATGAGGAAAATAAAGATTGCCTAGTGGTTTATTCAATCTTCTGTGTTATATTTAACATTACAAGGGATGCTACACCAGACCAAGTAGGTTTCCAAGAATATTCACCCAACATGTACTAGCTCCCAGAGCCATGTCTCGGGGAAGAATGTCCTGGCCTGCAACAAGGATTGATGAGCGGTGTCCAGGGGCACGGTGGCTCTTATAGAGTTGCCATACGTCAGTGGGTATGCCAGAGGCGATGCGGCATTCATCGGGTTTGAGCCCACTGTGATCTTGTCAGCTGTAACACATACCAGCTCTGGTCAAGCTCCCTGGTGCAGACATTTAATGTCAGTTGAAACATGCATAGTGGCACAAAGGACCTGACTTGGGGCGAGGTTAATGGGCTGTCACCCCAGACACTAACAAGAAAGGGGCTACAAAAGCAGCAAAGAAAAATATTGTTTTCCAAACCCAAGATATTGCAAGTTTGGACTATAGTATTTTAACTTGCCCCCTCCTGACAAAATTGGCCCTTACATAATATCGGAAGGAACATGGGAACAGGACCACTTTATGAATACGGTACTGTCAAAAATACTTCATTGCACTGCACTCTGTAATGAAACGGGCATGTTGATCAGCAAATAATAATTGTTAAAATGTGCTGTACTCTGTAAATAATAATAGGAATAATTTAATTAACTTGAAGAACTACCATGTTTTCGCCAGGTATAAGTAGTATGTACTTATTTGTACCATGTTCATTTAATATTTACTATTAGCATTGCACATACTAAACAAAATTGAAACTTTTAATCACTGTTTTAATTCTTAATTATTTTTGAAAAATTAGGTGGTGAACTAAGATATGATGAATTATTGGTGTAGGGGTAAATTTCTTCCCACCCAAAACAAAGAATATTATAAGGTCGGTCCGCTGTAACGCACAAAAATAAGTATGTATTATTCCACACTTACCTATGCCTCCCCATGGTATATATCCCATTGAACGGTCAAAGCCAGATATAGCACCTGCAAGAAACAATAATAAATATCTCACAAATAATTTCAGAAATTACTTACTTTCACATGGTAAATTTTAATTTTAGGTAACAATAGTTTTTACACCATATTTAAGTACAATGAAGACCATAGAATAACATTAAACAAGTTTGTCGACCAAAATAAAATAACTCATTATCCAGGAAACTGTTATAAAAGGTTATGTTATAACCGGGTTGTAACATTTCTGTCTCATTTACAGCCAGGCCTTAACACCCTTGACTCGACTATCGTACATTGCCCACCCACAACAAATTTCATCAGCTTTAACCTCAGCACCAATATATGAAGTTTTTGGCATTCACCACAGAGGTAGGGGCATTGCCTGCAGCATATGGGCAAAGGGGTACAGCTTTAAGAGGCACCACGTTGAAGGTGGCCTAATGACTAAGGCCAAATAAATAATTTTAGAGGGAGAATGAGGTTGAAACCCAATGGGCATCAGCATCAGAGGCAGGCTCTAGCTCTCTGGAACGCCTACCCAACTTTTTCGCCAACACCTAGGCCTGGCTTTCG
Organism: Clitarchus hookeri; assembly: GCA_002778355.1. NCBI lineage: Eukaryota > Metazoa > Arthropoda > Insecta > Phasmatodea > Phasmatidae > Clitarchus > Clitarchus hookeri. The sequence continues at coordinate 295,881 of NQII01002179.1, forward strand.
TATTCAGGACATTCTTAGGACTAATGTTACTTTCTACCTATGTCGCTTCACTGGGCTGGGAGTTAGAAAGCAGTTGGTTTAGAGAGCCCTTGCTCAGGCTAGGTGTGCTGTGGAACATGGAACTAATGCCCCTAAAGTGAACATGGAGCTCCAGGAAGATGATGCAAGGTAAAGAGGTGCCACTTCACAGACTACTGCAAATTAGCCTCAAGGGCAAGCTAACAAAGCAGCATCGGCATACCTGCTCTCGTGCATATATCATTCTCAGGCCATCTCTCAACTACTTCCAATGCCGATCAAACCCTAATATTCTATATTCTGCCCATCTAGCACACTAGCCACTTCTTGTCAAAATTCCCGGTGGAACCGGCGCTGGCCTAACCTCCCCTCCAGGTGGCCGATACCTATTAAAAGGTTATACTTGGAGCACTGACTTTATACTTGTATGTTAACTCCCATAAACAAGAAACTAGATCAGCTATTTTTGTACTCTCGCTGGATACCACCTGGAACTTTGCATTTTTTGACCCACCATGCTGTGTCCAGAATGAATTAAAAATATAAATACTAACATATTACATACATGCCTAACGCGTCCGTGTATATCCTTCTTTCACAGTAAAATTAAGCATTGCGGTATATCCTTAACAGCAATTCGCTGTCCAATGCGCTTGAGAGCCACTTTTTGTCAGCTTGCCTTCGCCCCCTCTCTTTCGTCCTCAAGCTAACCATTCTCCTGATGGCTGTATACACTCTTGTGAGGGCCACCACATGGCCCACGCTCAAGCCAATTACCTCCCAACACCAAGAGAAAGATCATTGAGAGACGGGGAAGTTCAGCAAGGAACATGCGAACGGTTTCGGTTTAAAGCGCTCAAGATTCCAGGGAGCAACAAGGGCATATTAATGACATTTCAATATTTATAAGGATATTTAATTTTTATGTGATTTAATAATATCTAACAGCCCCAAAGAAAAACAGCTGAAGACCTGCCTGTTAACTTTGCCGTTAACAAAGATAACTAAAGGTTTTTGGATCACAAAAGAGAAGAGTAGAATGTTTGAAAGCTACACAACAAACAAGGTGCCAGAGTAGATTGTAAAATATCTCTGCCTAGCAAAACAGCTTGAGGAAATGTATGGCTGTACTTGCCATGAGGATCAGAGAGGCAGGGTCGGGTCTCCAGTGTCAGATCACTTATCACCACTGCACCAAAGTCCTGCAACAGAGAACACCAATATGAGAGAAAGATGTAGGACAGGAGCAGAACTAGGATTGGCTGTACAACACAAATTACCAGCAGCTCAGTCGCAACATTAACTCGGCATGTCTCACAAGTTCTTCCATTGTTTTCTGAGCACCATGTTAGAGTGCAGAAACGTAGCAGTATGCTCTCATACACAACGAAAATATTTCCTTTACAGTTATTAAGCTTGCAGTTACAAATCTTTTCAGATTATGTCAAGTTGCGAAAATGATCTCACATTTAACTCCTGCAATCCCTTTTTTCTTCAGAGTGAGCCTACAAGCAAAAAAAAAACATTTTACTTATTTTAATGTTTTAACCAGCATAGTAATGCACAGAAAAGCTAAATCCAAAGCGACATTGTGATTACACTACAGGAATGTGTGAGTCACTTAGTTAAAGATATTATATTCAAATGCAATAGGAATGTAGCCAAAACTATTTTGTTCTCCTTGTAACCTGGAAAATAGTGCCTTTGTGATTACAACCACCGAAGGTGCCAAGAGCGCAGAGAAAGAGCAACTGAGCCGCTAGTACTCTCTGCCATGCAGCCTAGCGGCGAGTGCCACTCCACACCACGTGCCTCACTTCGAAAGCCTGCAGTGAGTCTGCATATGTGGCAGTCGGGATCCCAACCAGCGACCGGCGGCGACGGCGGCGCAGGTCCCAGTCTGGAGGCTCCAGCTCCTCCTCAGCATCTGGAACATGAAATATTTCACCATCCCTTGACTACTTGCACCAATGGGGCAGTGTAGTCAAGAACATAATTCACCTCTCTCAAGTGGAACTAACATTTACAGGCTGCCGATACAATGGTTCCAATGGCTGTGTGCGGGAAGGAACACTGAAACCAAGGCAGCATGTATCATTCATTGGAGTAGAGCTGAAAACTCTCTAAGCCTTCAAATGATATAATGTCCTCAACAGAAAAGCCATATGAGAAAAAGAGGAACACCTTGAGAAACTACACTGGCCATCACAAATGTGTATCATTATTCCCACCTGCAACAATTTCAAACCTGAGCTCACCCAGAATCAAACGAAAATTACAGCAGTGAGAGACCAACATTCAGATTTAACAACCACTATATGACACACAGCTTCCAACTTCAATAAAAAATTGTATTTAAAGTTGCATTATTAGTCTAGAGGCAGGAACTATCTGATTATAGTGGACTTTGAAACATGCGAATACTCATATATAATTGGTAGGGACAAGATTTTGTTGTATAATTTTTAGCTCAATTTTATTTTTTAATTTAAGATTTTACTGTTATCGTTTTCATTCTTGTAAATGTTCAATAGTGTTAAGAACATTACACATTTCAATACATATTTACACCAAATTTGTAGTTTATTGCATTATATAAAATAACAGACATATAATTACTATTGATGCACGGTGCGTATATAGACTACTTTTTTTGCTGCAACTATGTATCATGAGCACCATGTGCTCTGCAAGTGATACAACCCTGAATCGCAGCTACCCAAGCCTGCATTATGTCTCGTATAATAAGGTGGATGCCTGGAAACCATAATACCCAGAAGGAAGAATATATAAAATCGCCCTCGCCTTAAATAAAACCACGTGAGATGGGAAAATAACAGTAAACTATGCCGGCGAAGCTGCGCATGAGCTCGTGCATCCAAAGCAACCCACAGAATAGGAAGGCCTGCTTCCTGCCACCCCGAGAGAGGGCAGCAGAGTACGGATTTGCCTACGAAGGAGAAGGCACCCCCACCGAAGCTACCCAAAGCCCAAAGGCACCCGAGATACCCCCAAAACAGGAGAATATATGTCCATGCACCGCTGCAGAACCACAGTTGAAATTTATTAGCTTACTCCAGCACCTCATGTGCTAAAGCTCTCTGCTCCGTCTGCTCTCTTCCGCTCTCCTCGCGAGAGACCAACAGTTGATCACCAGCTATCAACGCCAGACATCTTCAAGCTCGTGCTGTAGACCCAGAAGATTCGTCAATCCGCCCTTACACTTGACACTTCCCATCAACCCACATCCCATAAACCCCCCCCAACCCCCTTAAGACTCTTCAGAACACCCCCAGCTTCAGCAGGGTTTGGATAGAATAAAATACTGTCATGTGATGCGTACTGACATATATTAAACACGATTTCATCTCATTTTCACGTGTCATCACGTCACCCCAGGAGGGTTTTGAACCCTGGGCGAATTGTTACCTGAGTCAATCAACATGCCTCTAGGCAAGGGGCCCACGGACACTGCAGTCAAGACCATCTTCACCTTTATGTAAGACATCACACATTCTCCCCCTGCCCCCACACATACACAATCACCCATAAGGCATGATAGAAGCCAGCCAATCAGACCAGCGCTGCCACTAAGCTCGCGGAAGCAATGCAACCCGCATACGAGGAATACCGCACTTCCAGTCTCCCTCAAGAGATAGCAGCCTTCACCGCTAAGGGATGAACTCCAGCCCGAAGAAACCAGACTGGCCGAAGGGAGCCAAAAGGCCCGCAGCCGACCATCCATATAGATGAGCGCACAGCCCCAATCTCCCCAGTTGATACTCAACAGGTCGCCCCATCACCTCGTGTGCTGGAGCTTTATGCTACTACCTTCAAGACATCTTCCAGACCTTCAACCCCCGAAGAGGCCTTTAGCTCCCCTTAATATTCACTACCACTCTGGCAGTGACACCCGAATCCCTTCTGGAAAACAGCATTAGAGTTAGTTAGGGTAAGTTACTATTATAGCGACCTAGCCTCATCTGCTCTTGTCTAGTTTACACCTAGGTCCCCTTCACCTGGTATTACCGTAGTTTACTTCTGTTACAGTTCATTGTTAGTTAGGAGTTAGTATGGGCCACCATGTATCTTTCTCATGGGAATAAACACGTGTTCTTACCTAACCTCCGAGTATTCATTTCTAGGGTGACTGTGACTTTAATCCCAAATATACATCTGCCCATAAAGGAAAAATAGGAGACCACATCATTGACACTCTTTTTGCAGAACCTATAGTGGGACTGCGGGCCACCTTAACAGGGTGCACGTATGTCTCAAACACACACATTAAACGGTCACCCATACTATGGATCAGGTACGGCAGGGTACCTGGTGCACACATATGGTAGAGCCACAACCACTAGAAATTCAATCCACGAGGTGGCTAGTCAGCCAGCCCAGCCAATTCGCTCCATCATCCACATTGTTATTTTCGCAGGAAGGAGTAATTGGACTGAATCCGAGTGGCCCAGCCATGGCTGGTTTCATACTTAGCTAGGGAGCTTCGTCACCTGCTCTTCCTTAGCATGGCAGATCTTAGTTTCTACATCTATGCCATACGACCATAGGAGTGGTGCTAAGTGGAGAGCTAAGAGGGCAGCTACTGCCTCTGAGTTTAGCTTGAACTGAAACTCAGTGCTTACTGCCCTCTGCAGTCTAAGCCCGTGGGAATGAGCTCAAGCCACCCATCAAATGAAGAAGCCTCACCTACCCGTTCCCTCCAGCTCCCTCTTTCAGCCACCTCACAAGACTTCTGGTGAGCCACATTCTATCGCCGAGAGATTTCGCCGAGTACTTCCAGTACCGTTGGGAATAGACAACCCTTGGTTCATACCCAGCCGGACAAGCAACCCTCCGCAGGCCCTACCAGCATCACCTTCGCCCAAGAACTTGGCATGAGTTCCAGCTGGCACCAGCAGCAATAGTGGCCGAGTCAAGAGCTGCCTCGCGCCACGCCCAATACAGGTTAACCAGTAGCTGTGTGGGAAACAGTAGTGCGATGGACCGCTAATCCTACACCAGACTTTGTGCCGTGCCGTCAAGCCAAGCACCCTAGCTTATATACCGGCTGGGGACCGGTTAGCAGCCAATAAAGTCAATCCGGTCATGTGGTCTGTGTGTCTGACTGACACATTAAAACCTTGCCCAACCATGGCATCGTCATCAGTCACCCGATGTCACGCATCAAGTGTTTTCCTGGCATCCAACATGGGGCCACAGCACTTTGTTAGTTGGTCAATAAAGCAGAACCAGGCCAATACGATCCCTAAAACCAGTTAATCTAGCCGAGAATCAAACAGAAAACCAGCCAAACTTACGTGGGGAGTCCGTTAACACCCAGTGGTGCTCAGTTGTAACTAGTTGAGAAATTTGAGCCTTGTTGACGAAGGCGAAATCATCACCGCAATGGAAGAAACCACTGACAATCAAACCGAGAGGTGTCATATACTTACATGCTCCGGAGCAGACATTTACATCATCAGTGGCGCACACTGCCAAAACCGATTGCACAACCTATGCTTTGGGTGGAATGACGAGCCCCATGAAACTGTCGGGCTGGGATAACTCTGTATCGAATGTTGGACCAGTCAGACTGCCTACTGCAGCTGGCTCACTTGCCCAGGACAAGGGACAAACACAGTAAGACGTATTATACGTGCGTAAACGTTTCATCATGTATCCATAGGCTGGCCAGATGAAAGAATCACGAGACCAGTCCTAGTCTACAGATGTGAGGTTTGTAAACCTGCGGCAGAATACAGATCACATAAATCCCAGCACTCAACACAGCATAATGCCCACTCAGGGTAGCAATGGGCCCCAACTTTCCGAATTTGCAGAAAGACCCCAAGAGGAACTGGTAGCATTCACCTAGGAATGTGAGAATAAGTTTAAGGAAAATTAAGTTTCATTTAAATAATGAGTCGCTAGAACCCAGAAACAGATAAAAGAGAAGGCATTAGACTGGTGGAACAAATACGGAGAGTTCACTACAGAATGGGGACAACTTTGTTCTCGCCTTGGCACCCAGTTCTTAGGTGAACAAGAATTTTCCCATTTAACTATCGAGTTCTATAATCGAACACAGGACACCAAGGAAGAGGCCGAAATTTTTATCCGGCATAAAGTGCACGTGTAGCACACGATTTTCCCAAAAGTGAACGAGGAAAATTGTGTATGTAATGCTATGCGTATGCTGCTACTGAAATTACTAAATCTGCTTCAACTTTCTACGCCGCAATCCATAAATGAATTAGCTGAGAGAGCTCGCTAGATCGAGCAAAACAAATTTCAAGGCACAGACCATTTTAGACTAAAAATGCAGCAGTAAGAGTCAGGATGTCGTTAAGCCGCCCTAGCCAAAAGGGAACCCTTCCCCCTTTGCTACCAATGCTACTTCTTAAGTGCTGGTTCTGTCTGGAACAGCACTTTAACCGGGACTGCCCCAAGTCAAGCAGGCTGGCCGCTGTCGCGCGGGGGAAGGGGGAACAACAGGAGCGCCTGAACCCTCTTAGCACATGACAGAAGTTAAAGGACCCAGCCAGGTGGGAAACACCAGAACCAGAGTGCGAAGAGGACCACCACCACTGGGGAACATGGGCCCGTATATATCCAAACATTAAACGAAGAATACGACACTCCTGAAGCCCCGCACATAGAAGCTGAGATTAATGGACGTTGGGCACTCGATCTTTTAGACTCCGCAGCTACGGGGAACTCCATACGAAGTAACTTGCTCACCCCTGCACAACGAGCTTCACTTCGCCCATAAACCCACCTAGTGCATATGGCACAGTACAACCAGATCCTCAAGGTCGATGGCCGAACTACTCTGACAGTAGGGATACACCATCAAGTAAACCAAATAGAATTCGTTGTCTCACCTGATATTTCAACGTAGGTAAACAGGAGCAACCCTGGCTATGCCAACAACGGTGCATTATGGATCACGGCCGACAACATATCTATGTCGGAGCCAAGGACAGGGTGAGTATCAACTGGGAATAGGGCCCGGATGCGACGATTCCACCCAAAATAGCACTACAACAAAACAAATCACTAACTTACAGAACCAGAATTCGCCCAGCTGCAGCAGATATTGGCCGACCACACTGGAGCTTTCGACCAAGAGGGATCACTACACCAGATGCGTACTATCCAACATGTAATTTGGTCCACCACTGACATGCACATGTACAGCAAGCCATACTGCACATCCTCTAGGAGGCCCACACCTCATTATGACACAAGTACATGCAATATTGGAGCATGGGATTGTGGAACTGTCTGACTCGCCTTACAATTCCCGGGTCGTTTTAGTCCCGAAGAAAGTCGGGTAGCTAAGATTCTGTGTGGAATACAAGGACCTGAACGACGTTATTCATCCCATCGCACCACTGGCCATTAACCTAACTCACACTCTCCGAGACATAGGAGAGGTCAAAATCTTCAGTACCCAAGACATGCAATCGGGGTACTGGCAGATTTCAGTATACCCAGACAGCAGAAAGTTTACCGCTTTTACTACTCCAGAGGGTGAAACCCTGCAATTCAGAGTAATGCCATTCGCACTGAAGAATCCCCCTGCCGCCCTCCAGACGCTAATGTCCGCAGAGGTCCTCGCAGGCTTTATCGGCCGTTTTGTTATGCCTATGTCAACGACATACGAGGGCAAATCAATAAATAAGTTACACTTCCATGTTATGGTCGTGTATGAAACCACCTATATATAGGTAACACAGCTATGACAACATACAATGTAAGTTCACTTTTCCACATAGTCCCCAAGAGACTGTAAACATTTCTCGGAACGGTCAACCAATGTTTCGATTCCGGATGCATAGACATCTCCTCCAGTGCTATGTAACCACCCGGAGACAGCTGCTTTCGCCTCCTCATCGTTGAACCGGTTGCGTAAAGCAGTTAAAGAGAATCGCCGGGGAAAATTGAGTGCCAGTGTGATTTTGTTGCACGATAACGCAACACCTCACACCGCCCGCCAAACGTCCGAACTGCTGCAGCGATTCAAGTAGGAGGTATGGCAACATCATCCATACAGTCCATACTTAGTGCCATGCGATTTTCGTTTTCGGTAAGCTGGAAAAGGATCTCGGTGGACGACGATTCCAAAACAATGAGGAGGTGAAAGCAGCTGTCTCCGGGTGGTTACATAGCACTGGAGGAGATGTCTACGCATCCAGAATCGGAAAGTTGGTTGACCGTTCCGAGAAATGTTTACAGTCTCTTGGGGACTATGTGGAAAAGTGAACTTACATTGTATGTTGTCATAGCCGTGTTGCCTATGTATAGGTGGTTTCATAATTGGCCATAACATGGAAGAGCAACTTATTTATTGATTTGCCCTCGTAACTGTGTGCTCCAAGTCCTGGGAAGAGCACTGCGGACACCTACAGAGAGTACTAGACCGAGTTTAATTGCATGGATTAACCTGTAAACTCTCTAAAAGCTATTTTGGAAAGACCTCCATAGACTACCTGGGTCATGTAGTCACACGCGAGGGAAACTACCACCAAGCCCCTGCGATACGAGCCATAAAAGAGGCAGAAGAACCAACCAATAAGAAACAGCTGCGACATTTCTTGGGCCTGTGTAACTGGATACACAACTAAATACCAGAAATAAATGGTACACCTCAACCCCCTCCTAGAAAAGGAAACACGTTGGGGGTAGGGAGAAGAACACCGCAATACATCTTTAAACCTGAAGCAAAGCTTCCAGAATATTGAGCAACTCCGCCGACCACAAAGTGACAGCCCCCTTATACTGCAGACCGATGCCTGCCAGAATGAACTGGGGGTGGTACTTTACCAAGAGAACTCGCTGGGCAACCTCAAGTCATTGTCTATGCCTGCACCTGCTTGAACATCACCGAACAAAAGTACCACATCAATGAACAAGTATGTCTCGCCGTGATCTGGGCGATGATAAAATACCGGTACCACTTGGAAGGAAGGCACTTCATACCCCGCACAGATGGCAAAGCCCTCCAATGGGCATGTGAGTCGAAAAATGACAAAGCCAAATTAGTACGATGCGAGATATTCCTAAATTAATTTGACTTTGAAGTGCAGCACTACCCATGCAAAAGCAATGACCTTCCCAATGCTTTATACCGCCAGCCAGACCTCGACGGGGACACCAAAGAGGACGAGGAATGAGAGAGATTGACCGCTCCTCTGGCCCCACCAAAAATCCCTGAAGAGCACATTAATCTCCTCCAACTACAACTCAGCCGACACCAGATAAATTATCACCAGCAGAATGACCCAGACATCCAGCATCTCCTCCAAGACATGCCCCAGAGATTTTAACTACAAGAAGTTATCTGGTCTCGAAGCGGACAACCCAGAGCCCAGTGGAAGATCTGGATCCCACATAACCTGAAGGCAGACCTATGCCGACACCACCATGACCTTCCACAATACGGACAACCAGGCATCAAGGAAACCCTCAGCGACATAAATGAATGATACACATTGGACAGGATAAGTCGGGATGTATGGCAGTAAGTAAACAACTGCGAAGCGTACTGCCATGGTAAGGCATACCCCATACAACAGCCAACTACAAAAACACATCGACCTCATACCGCCTGGCCCACTTGGCAGCTGACCTAATGGGGCCCTACCCAAGACGTACAAGAGGCAATATGTACCTGTTAGTGTTAACTGACCGGTTTTCCTGCTGGGCAGAAGCATTTCCTTTACCCAGTCAGGAAACCCAGAACATTGTGCGAAAATTCGAGACAGAAATATTTCCCAGCTGGGGATACCCGCAGACCATATTAACAGACAATGGCACCTAATTTACCAGCTACAAGTGGCAGTCTGCCTGCAACTTATGGGTGATTGAGATATGGATGGACTCCCCAATACATCCCACAAGAAAACCCCACTAAGCGGAGAAATCATTAGCTCAAGAAGATCTCTGTCTCCGTGTGGGAGGATACCACCGCCATTGGGACAAGCACTTGCCTAATATTCCCTTCTTCCACAGGAGGAGAACCAACAAGACAGTGAACACCAGCCCCAGCCAGCTCATTCTGGGACGAACTCTCCTCCACCCAGGTGACTGGCAGTGGGAACAAGCTTCGACCGAGATATCGCAACCAGAGATCGCCAGACTGGCCGCCCTAGCTCGGACCATGAGGGCGTGCGACGCCCAAGGCCAGTACATCACCAGAAAGTATCCGCAACCAAGTACAGGGGTAAGGAGTTTCTGGATGGGCAAGGCCATGCTACTCCGCAGCCACACATTCAGCAAGACCAAAGGACAGTTCAGCATGGGCCTCGCTGACAAGTAGCAAGGACCCTACACAGTTGTGGGGTGCCAAGATAATGTATTCTGAACAGAGGATGCCAGAGGACGTATCCACAAACCCACCCAAGGGCAGATGTGCCTTGCCCCGCCAGAACCCAGGACCACCAGTGGAGGCATCGGAAGTAGAAATGGATGAAGAGGGGGAAATGCAGGACGACCCCAGCCACAACCGGCACGATTCCCACTTGTGAAAATCCAGGAGTGACCCAGTCGGGGATTGAACCCGGTTCGCCTTGGTCGGAGGCAAGCAGTCTAGCCGCTCAGTCACCATGGCCCTTAGTAACATGTATATACACACATACACACAGAACATGTAAGTGGTACTGAACAAAGACAAAACCCAATGCAGTCATCCCAAATTCACTTTGGACATCATATGTGACATATGCTTCTTTCCCTGCTTTTGTAATAGCTCAGTGGCCTAGGCCATCCAGTGGAGTTACTGCAAACAATACCTTGCTCCTGCTTCCTGCTGCAATATTCGTAGTCGTCCACCTGGCGGGGCCGATCGCTGCGGTCTACCTGGAAGCGGCCAAGCTGCTGGAAAATCAACCTGGAGTCCAGGAGGCTGGGATTGTGGTTATAGCTGGACAAGTAGCTGGTGCTGTCATCCACTGCAGTGACAGCGCACAGAGAATGTGGGGCGGCTGCTACTCTCAGGGGAACCTCCTCTCCCGGGAGGGCCTGCTGCTTTAAGAACGCCACCTTCACCTGCAAACCAGTCAAACCATCACTCAGATTATGTTGCACTGTATTAAAGGTCATAGATATGTAAATAAATACTGAAGACAATGAGTAAGCCTGATCATAAAGTCGAACACCTTGGTTCTTGTCTCAGAGCTCTAAATGAGTTATACTGTGGATGGATCTCGAATAAGCATCAATTTGTACTCATCATAATGTTAACATGATAATTACATGGATAAGGCCAGAAAGAACCTGCCAGTCTTAGTAAACATAACTGATATTTTAGCCCCCTCATGTGGGTGCATGAAGTGAATGTCTAAATCCACAAGATGTTACATGCTTAACTGGTTCTCTGCTATATTCTGATTCCAGGTGGACACCAGCAGGTAGTTGAATGGACACAAAAAAATTATTATGGAGAGATGCATAGTGAAATAACAGGTATATTACGCAAGCACCTGGTTTTTTCTTAGCTCATCCAGAGTGGACAAAGGGAAGTGAAGTAATATAGTATTTTATCGCATAAATTTGTATCGCCTAAAAGTCATGAGTCTTGTTTTGAAACACCAGCTACTCCAGAACATTTACGAATGCTTCCGTAACTAATATCTAGGAAGCATGATCTTCGTCAGGCACCCCTTACACAAAGCATGGAGGGGATTAGTTGTGGTTCAGGCTGTGATGAGTTGCAGCCAAAGGTGTTTATTTCTCTTAGCAGAGCATCTTTCAACATTTTAGTTGGGAATTTGCTGATTATTCGAGTGCAAATGGGACACTGCATAGAGACTGTCGATCGACCTCTTACCAGACAGGAGAGGTAGGAAGCGATAATTCTGAGCTAACTGTTAGGCAAACAATTCCCCTCTCGCCAAACATGGTAGGGAAGTAAATAGTATAACACCTTTCCGTGTTGAGCTACAGCCATGTTTACTTAATGATACATGTGTACAAGGAGAAGAGAAGATACTTTTTCCTCATTCGTCAGTCATATAAGAGGAAGCACAGTCGTCCCTAACTTGTTCAACGACAGTCGAATGGAAAGAGAAGAGAGCATAGTGAATACCGCAGTTTTGCTATGCTGTTGCTACACGCTCCCTGGGATATACTGGATGACTCGTAGGGTTCGAGTTACCTCTCTAGTGCAGACTACTGCCACCTTGGGTGTCGAGGGTTGAAACCTCAGGTAATTCTCCTTCTCCTTTCCTCTGCTCTATCTCTTTGGGGCTTTAAGGTCGATGCATCATCGAGCCAATTTGGAGGAGGCTTATTACTTACCACGGTGGATGTCATTTTCTGTGATGGAGGAGGGGTAGTAGGTGTCACTGATTTTACCAGGGGAGAGGTGGGTCTGCAATTGATGGTGGCTGCGATGTGGGTGGTGTCTCGAGGCTGTGGTCCCTCCTTCAGTACCAGTCCCCCGAGAAATTGGTGAGGCAGTAGTTACCAAACAATTGGCTAGATGGAATTTAACTTGTATATGTGTATTTCCTAATAAATACACCAGTCGTATTATTGGTCACACAAATTAGTTTATTGGTCGTAAACAGACAACAAACTACCCGAGTCTGTACCCAGAAGATTAGAGGGCAGGAACCAATACGAACATTTCTTGGGAAGAACAGCTCTCTGTCTACCTGTGCAGTAGTCTCTAAGGATGTTAGGCATCTGACACAAATACTTTAATCGATCCTTGAGCGATGAACACCGATACTTAGCTGATTGAGGCTTCTGCTGGGGTAGGTCGGGCTGTTGGTTGAGTTTAGGTCCACTGGACAGCCCTTCACAAACTCTAAGCTGAGCCTCGTCTGTGTGGCCGTCTAGCTGGCGGCTTCTTACGGCTCTGGAACTCTCTGTAATCGCTGCGGTGCAGGAGCATGGACTCTGGCAGGTGACGTATTTCTTGAGATCGCCGTTGTCAACTGGTATTTGGACAGCGTGTCGCTGCATATAACTCTCTGCATCGAGTTTTGCACGCTGCAGCCATCAGTGCTGGGTTAGACCCCTTCCTTACTTCTCGTTAGCCATCCAGCCTCGTAGCTATGCGCCTTGCGAGGCTACTATGTTTCTGCAGGTTGCATAGACGCCTGCTCAGATGCAGAACACACGGACTCGTGTGCTATTCTCTCGTCGGGGGTGCCGGTTTGCAATGGCGGGGGTATGACAATGGTGTTATGGAATAAGAGCAATATACAGAACACATAAATTTTACACTAGTCAGTGCAACGCTGACACACCCATTATCGCATCGGCTTTGGTTGTGCTTCTGCCTTGCTACTCTTCTGTGGCTTCTCTGCATGCTCGCTTGCTTCTAGCATGGTCCCCCTTCTGTGCATGCTGCTCAATCAGCTGACTCTAATCTCCTCCTCCAGTTTGGGTTAACTGCCGGCAGTCGCTGCTTAAGGTCATGTGCCTCAAACCGGTTTATTCAGGTATGCAGGCCTGGCTACTAATAGGACCATTACCTCTCTTCTCTGTGAGAACAAAAATTAATCTGAGGGTGTGGTTATTACAATGCAGTTTTTATCTTACTTATACACCATTGCACGCCGTACAAACACTTGTGGATAGAAGTCAAAACTTTAAAATCTACTGGATGGTTAAAACAGGATTTACTTAGTCACGCCATTCGGGGTTGCCACAAAAGCTAGATGGTCTGTTTTAGGGCCTAATTCGTATGTTGCCAGCACATTACTAGGCAAGCTTAACCTCATTTGAGACTCATGCGTTGGTATGCTACACTAGTTCACTCGTAGTTTAAACTCACTAACCTGGGTAACAACGTCATCTCGGGTACACTTATATAATCACTTACTAAAACTCTGATATCAATACCTGCCTTAAAATATCCCTCCACATCACAGTAATTATACACGTGTCATGCCATATCTGCTTCTGCCATCCTGGTAAGGTGGAGGCTTTCTTGAATGCAGGAAAACAGGTTTGGGTGGCAGACAGCCAGTAATTGACAAGTTGCCTAGCAGTAGTTACATGTAGTGAAATGGGTTTATTTTTACCATTACGGGTGGCATGCAGGCTAATCAAAGGAAAAAACTCCTATCTTACTGACAAGTTGGGTAGGTCTCTTTCCTGGTATGTATTGCACACTCATGCTATTCATTACGCATGTACAGGCATCGGGCCGTCGGGGCACTGGGATGTCCGGTACTTTATACCACTAACGGGGATACCCGTCGCACTTACAGTCGGCATCAGGCCGGGTTCCTTGTCATTGTTCTCTCAGCAAGTGACATGAGGCACAACAGAATTACCTTATGCCAAACAGAATCTGTTACTGGGTCGGTGGGCTCGGCAACTGGAACCGACATGGTCTGCGCCAGGGACGTTCTCGGTATAAACTGGGCTGAACTTGGTCTCAGCCTCGGCAACTAAGCCAAGGCTGGATTCGCCTGGCCTCGTTCGGCTCCCCATTGTCTACCTAGGGATCACCTCACCCCGCACTGGGACCTGGACAGTGTGTGGGGGGCAGGGCTCCCTTGCCATCCTCTCGTCTTGGTGTCCTGGGGCCATCTCCAAACTGCTGCGGATTCTCGTCATCGGGTTGGCTGCGGTCCCTCAGCACTTCCTTGCTATTTCCATGCTCGTTCGGCTTGGTTCTCTGGAGGTGTTCAGTCGTAAGGGGTGTCTAATGTTGCCTCATAATCTTAGCTCGTTTCTTTCCACTCTCTGTCTCCTATACTCCATCGCTGTAGGTTCCCATTCACTTTCTCGCTCTCCCTTTCTCGTTGTGGATGCAGACTCCCTAGTTCTTCTCCTTCAGTGGGTTTTATGACGAGGGAGATGGTGCGTCGGGCTGTTCCCCTTTCCCTTGTGGTATCGCATCCCTCCTTTCCTGTCTTATGGTACGAATCTCCTCCATACTGCTTACTAGTCTCCTATCGGGTCGTCTGCAGGCCTGGGTCAATCAACTCATCTAGGGCTAATAGGCTACTGGGCGCCGCTGGGTTTGGTTCGAGACACCCTGAAGTCTCAATGTTCATTCGGACTAGCTCGACAGGGGCGAGGCCCCTTCTCGCGAGTATACTGTAGTCTAGTTCTGTCCTTATGCCTACAAATAATTCGTTATGACCCCACTTTGGGCACCAAAAATAACTTGATGCTACTCGCTCCCTGTGCTGTAGAGGATGATTTGTAGGGTTCGAGTTACTTCACTGGCACAGATTACTGCAGCCTTGGGCGTCGAGGGTTGAAACCGCAGATAAAGCTCGTTTTCCTTTTCTCTGCTCTATCTATCTGCGGATTTAAGGGCGATGCATCATCGGGGCCAATTTGGAGGAAGCTTATCACTCACTGTCTTACCACAGTGGCTGTCATCTTCTGTGGTGGGGGAGGGGTAGGAGGTATACCAGGGGAGATATGGGACTACAATTGATGACGGCTGCAATGTAGGTGGTGCAAAATCTTATGAGACATTTGCATAAACAATTATTTTGAAAATGATTGTTGCGGAAATCCTAGGTGACGGGACCGAAATATATTTCGGTCGACCTAACATCCGATAAACGATACAAGTTGTAAGCTTTGTCATTATTTATATAGGAGCTTTTCCGGAACCACTGACAATTAACTGTGGAAATAGTTTATAAATACATGCGTTTTCGATACGAGAGTCCACTGTAGTCGAACACCTAACTTTCAAAGATTGTTTTAATATAAAATGAGAAAATAAGGTAAAGACAGAACTCACCTTGTTGGGGAAGCACTTGTCAAGATGTATGAGGTGGGAGGCGGCTGCCACCTCCCCGTCGTCACGCACCCAGTACACTAGCAGGTGGCTGAGCGGAGACATGGCGGCTGTCACTGGGATATGTATGGTGATGGAGCTGGTGGTACGCTCCAGAACCATTTGGTCACTCTGCGCACCCAGGATATTGCTGAAGGTCCTGTACAGCTTAGGCTGCTCGCTGCCACCTCTGTCTGTCACATGGCCATAGTGGAGCATGTCGCCCCTCGACTTCACCTACAACACACAAACTGTACTTTCTTAATGGTTACCAGTACGACAGACCACTGTTCTGGAGCCACTAACACAGTGTCGTTAAAGCCACTAAAGCCAAAATTCACACTTAAAACAAAATAAATATATGGGTGAGAATATGCCCTTACATGCCGACAGGCACATATATACAAAGTCACTACTGTTGTATGGTACTTTCTTAGTATACTTCTTAGAAATATATTTCCAATTTTCCTGGAAAGAGAAAACAGACCACAGATAAAACAATTTAATAAATCAATTATCTGAATAAATTTTTAAAAATATCTTGTTTGTAAATACTGAACAACAGTGCATGCTAATAAAAGCTTTTACCTGCAAAAAGAGAAAATTACTTTTTACATTCTGTACACTAAATTTTGGCTAATTTGCAACCTAAAAGTGTAAGATGTACTCTGAAACTGAAAGGGTTTTTTGTAATAAGACTCTCCTTTGTGCAAGTCACAACATTGGGTTGCTGGAAAAATTGGTAGACATTTTTCGTACCACTTTGGCACACCTTACTCATATAATTATTAAATTAAAATCATAACTAACCAGATACTGGAAGGAGTTTTCTGTGGAGGTGCTAGTATTGTCTGTTGTGTAGTACACTTGGAAGCTGTGCATGGTACCACACTCAATAACTCCTCGGTTCTCTGTGATGACCAGATAACTGCCTGAAGGAGAAAACCATGACTGCACATCAAAGAATGCGCTGGGCTGTTCCATGAGGACTCGCCACCTCTTGTCTGGTGAATAATACGTTGTCTGGTAGTTCACTGCAGTCGCCTGCACACATACATACGTATCAGTACTCTGCAGAGAGTGAAGTGGAGTAGAGAAGTTAGGTCAGCTCTTGAAGAACTAGACCCGGTAGGCCCTGAGAGCCGTATGAGAGTGAAACGAGGCAGATACGGAGCAGTGATAGCAAGTAAGGGCACCGTAAACAGGGGATCCTCAAGCAAACACGCCAATCAACAGCATCATCTGGCACAATTCCCATGTGCGAAAACCCAGAAGTAACCTGCTGTGAATGGAATGCAGTTTGGTATTGGTGGGAGGGTAAGCGTTCTAGCCACCAGGCCAACAGCAATCCTCATATTCTGCAAAGCAAAGGTATTTACTGAAGAGTGGCATTTTTTGTAAAGTATGAAAATAATAATTATAAACAAATAGCACTTGGCAGTAAAAATGCACTGCTGTATTAACAAAGTTATTTTCTACTTCAATCGGAAAACGCACCAACCAAAATAGGTACAGGTATTTTTGAGTGTTAGTAAGCTTTTGAAACAAACCTTTGAAAAAAAGACAATGCTCATAACTACAGGTACATAATGTATGTTACATAACACAATGGCATGCTGGCTCCGGAAAGTTGCCAGCAAATTAGTAAATACAATACAGTATAGTTCTTAATACTTATAAGTAGTACACATGTAATGTTTAAATTTATGGCAGCTATAGTTATTATTTCTTGTTTTACACATACTAGAGTATGTGTTTTATTTGTAAGTAAAATCTAAATTGGTAACAATTCCACAGTTTCACTTGGATGATGCATGAATAAAGTGATCAGGACCATGAAAATTGTAATTTTACGTATGGCAAAAGTATCTAAAATGAGAAGTAAAAATAGATCCTAAGCAGGGCTTTCAAACATGTTCAATTAACTCTGAATAGCCTATTGTACCGATATCCCTTCTGTAAATCAGAATGACACAAGTGTCTGTGAGTACTTTGGCCAATTTCCAAGTCCGAGCCACACATCTGCAGGAGAGTGTGCCACGTCGCAGACCCCCAACAGTAACTCACACCTCCACAACTGCCGACAAAGGAGGCGAGTGTTGGACAATGTGTGCAGGAGCTCACCACAAAGGAGAGCAGCAAGACAGAGGGAGGCTGTGGCGGCACGTGGAACTCAACGAAGCCCTGGAAGTCTGAGGTGAGGTTGGTGCAGGCCACAAAAAAGCGCACCCACTCTCCCTTCTTTTGCGTCTTGAGACACACCTGGACCAGCTCCGACACCGCGGGAACACCGTCCTGGCGGGACACCTTCAGCTGAACAGCACACGGTAGAACGTTCCACATGATCACAAACCTTGTGCAAAATCAACTCTTAACTAAATACCTATATAATATTTTATAGTCAATGAAATTTCTTCAACAAGTTCGAGATCACTTGGTAGTGTTGGTAAATAGTGTTTTAATGTTTTGGCTGTCTTGACATACATAAAATATATTATAGTTACAGATCTAGTGTGATACTGTGTTGAAAATGTACAGTCTCTTAAAAGAGTTGGCCTGTTTTCTCGTCTTTAAAAGATTTGCTTTTGCAATCATAGATATGTGGATAACTTTTAAACATTTCTGATAGTTCACTGTTATGCAGAGTCCGATCCTAAGGAGGGCTAAGGGGGATTGAGTTCCACCCTTGGAGTTTAATTTAACACTGAAAAAAATGTGATCATTCTTAAAGGCTCTACCTATGTAGCCTGCAGCCATGCAGTTTAAATTGGGAATCAATGTTAAAGAAATTCCTTTTCAAATCATCAATTTTAAAAATAATCATTTCAAAAATATTCACCGCAACTTTCTCAGAGAATACTGCAATGTTAAGAAATTTTCAATAAAAAAACTCATAGGGAGAGGAAGATAGTACCTTGCCCTTGTAAGGCAGTCCTGGCTTGAAGTAACGCGAGCTGTGTGGCAGGAAGCTCAGACGGAGAGCCTGGTGCAGCACCTCGATAGTGACAGAGCCGTTGTGCTCCATTCCCGTACCATCCTCGCTCACGGTCGCTGTCAACTGCACGTGGCTGGGGGCCAGTTCAAGGTTGGCCAGACCGAGCTCTGTCCCGGACAGGCTCACCAGCTCGCACCCATCCTTACTCTGCAACTGCACACAAACACATCTATGCTTACCATTACGGTTGCCAACTGTCCCTGCCAACTGTCCCGTATTGTACAGGATTTCACATATCCTGGGGATGAAAGAACTATCCCATTTTAACATATACGACAGGACGCCATATACTGCATGTCTCAGACTTAAAAATTAAACTAAATTTAAAAAAACACAGTGTCAGTAATTTACCCCATCAGTGACACACAAGTAAGTTTACTTTGATGATCAAACCCAGTGGCCACAGATAGTTATAATTGACACTGCTAAGTGGCATTCACCTACGCAAGCATTCATAAATGTAGCGCTTGCAGAGATGAGCAGTATTTTTACATCCTCTGTGTATTGACATCGTCTTTTTTTAAAGATGATTAGATCAGACATTCGAAATAATACTAGAGAATTATGACTATAGTTGCAGCCAATATTTTATGGCTAACTACATGTTTTCAGAGAAAGTGTTGACTGAATTATAATACTGAATTTTGCATATTATATATTGTATTTAAACATGTTGATAATTTTGTTGGGGCCAAATGTTCTGTGTCGAGTTGTTGTTAAGTGTCCTGTACAGTAAATCTGAAAAAAGTTGAAGGAAGCCGAAGGACCCGCAGTCGATCATCTGCACACATGAGCGCACAGCTCCAAAACACCTGTTGATACTCTGCAGCTCACTCCACCACCTCCTATGCTGAAGCCCTCTGCCTACCACCTTCCTCACGAAGGACCACCGCTACCTTACAGATGTCTTCTAGACCTTCGCCCAGCAACCGTCGAAGAAGTCATGGTTTCCCCTTACACTGACTACCACTTTGGTAGTGAACCCCGAGTCTCTTCTGGACAACAGCATAGATTAGTTAGGCTCAGTTGTCATCATAGCTATCTAACCTTGTCTGCTCTTGTTTAGTTTAGCCCCAGGTTCCCTTCACCTGGTTACCACATGTTACTTCAGCCCATTGCAGTTAATTGGTAGTTAGGAGTTAGTACAGGCTACTGTGTCTATTCGTCTGAGGAATAAACACGTGATCTTACCTAACCCCGAGTACTTGTTCTAGGGTGATTGTGACTTCCGTGCCTGTAGATGCCAAACCTACTAAGGAAAAGCAGGATACTGCATCTTAAAACCTCTTTGCAAAAACTAGTGTAGGACTGTGGACTACCCTTAACCAAGCGCACGTACGTCGCAATACATACCCATTAGACCGCCTCCTATACTGTGGACCATATATGCAAAGGTGCCTGCTGCACACATACGGCAGAGCACCGACCACTAGTAACACACTCTAAGAAGCTGCTAGAAATCCAGATCAGCCAACCCACTCCATACATCACATTGTTATCTTCGTCGGTTGGAGTGACAGGACTGATTCTTGTTGGCCTAATCCCCTTCTGTACCACACACCAAAACATTGCTAGACATCCAGATCAAACCACTGCTCTATCCACCTCGTTGTTATCTTCGCTCATTGGAGTGACAGTTTTGATTCTGGTTGGTCTAGCCCCGAATGGCTGCACTCATAGCTAGGGAACTCATCGCCTGCTCTTCCTTAGTGTGGTAGACCGTAGTACCTTCCCATATGCCCTTCACCCATAGAAGTGGTGCAAGGTGGAGAGCTAAGAGGACAGCTACTACCTCTGAACCTAGCCAATTGTACTGCAACCCAGTGCCGTCTGCTCTCAGCAGCCCCTCCCTACGGAACCGAGCTCATGCCGCCCGATAACTGGATAGGCCTCACTTCCCAGTTCCCCCTAGATCCCTCTTCCAGCCACCCCATAATATCGCCAGCGATCCACACCCTCTCGTAGTGCGCATACGACTGGGATGTACAGTGTCACTAGGCATTGCCAGCCCGTACTTCAGACCTACGAGGGCCAGCAGCCCACCGCGGGAGCCAACCAGCCCCACCAGCAGTGGCATTACTGCCACCACAGGATAAGGTGCCAGTTCCAGCCAGCAGCAGCCGAGCCAGGATCTATCCCAGGCGATGTCCACTGCTGTTAAAAGTGTGCCTTCGTTCACACCATCAGTGCGTAGATTCGTAATCACCTCACCTGACTTTATTCCATACTGTAGAGCCACTCGCCCCAATCGATACCACAGCAGGGTAACCAATAGGCGGTAAATAATCTACACTTCACCACAGTAAGTTAGCCAGTGCCTCTGTCCAGTACTATAGAAAACTTGTGTGGCAGTGACGTCGCCGCCGTTGTAATCGATGTCATGCGTCAAGTTTTCATATTCTCCTGTGCTTATTTTCTCTCCCGTTTTTGTGATCCTCATCTCGTTCCTGCTTGTTTTCTGTTAAGTATTTTATCTATGCTGCTGCTATAATGGAACTGCATTATTTTATGTGCCACTGTTATAACTGAAGGGCAAATTATTATTAAATCTAGTTGAATTATAATTATGGCTCGTCTGATGATTTTAGTTTGGTGCCTTTATATACTTAAGTCTAAGTGTTCACCTCCGACTGAGTTAGGCGTGCCACCTGTGTCAACACCTGGCACTTCTTGTAACATTACAATACGAAGATGGGAAGGTGCATTTGTGATAACATAGTGTCCTTGAAAAAACTAAAAAATTTGTTTATTTATTTATTTAATGACTTCTACTCCCAATGACGGCAGATGTGCTAAAGAACAGGTAGTATCACAAGAAGAACATAAAATTAATAAAAGAAAAAAGCTGATACTGTACCTGAAACTAATTTTGGGAATGGAAAACAAGAAGAGGCAACAAAGGTGTATCTTTAAATTGATAACCTAAATGCTGAAACTTTGCTGGAAAGCTCAAATTTCAATCATTTGAAAATAAATTTTTTACCTCACAGTATGGGCACGTCCCTGTCACATATAAGTTGAACCATGTATAGTTCCTTCTGATAAGACTTAACGAACATAGAAGTAGAAGCCAGAGCTGGCAACCAGTGTAATGGAAATACCAAGCATGATCAAGAGCTTACAACTAAAACAATTGCCATATAGTATACGACCAAGGCTAGGGATTATGTGAACCTGATTAAATATGGTGGCAATCACACTGAAATGACAGAGCATGAGCAAAGGAAATTCCAAATAGTACCATATCCATTGCTCCCATCGCCTTTATTGACTTATTTTGCCAATCATATAAAACATTCTACTACTGTCTTGTTGGGGTATTACTGTTTTATTCGCCATCTTCATTCTACTTTTGTTTCAACCCACCTCTTTCTTTATCCATTCTTAAAACTGTTCTGGAATGACAACTCTGCCTCTTCGGTATGATAGCTTGATCTTCTTAGTACCAGCATATGTTCCTTTCATCTATTCAGCATCATCTCAGGCAGACCAAATTGCAGATATTTTTATTATTTTTGGTACTTAATGATACTAAGATACTTCTTTGCTGAAGATGAATCCACATTCCTCATAACCAAAATTGGGTACGAAGAATGTGTTATCACAGCCTACAAAATTTTTGATAATATTATCTACATACCTTGCTGGTGAAGTGTACATCCAAAGACCTTGTTTTGTTCCTTCTCCATTTGGGAGTAAGAGACGTGGCTATCACATGCAGAACTCCCTTCACCGGCTGTCCATAGCTATACCTGTGACACACAGTGGATCGTGCAAATGAGCCGAAATCATCATCCAGTGTCACCAAGATTCCCAAGCTGTTCTAAAACTATTTAATTTCAGTGCATTTTCAAACAAAGAAACAGCGAAATAACATAATGACTGAAATAAATTTTTGCTACATCGTCATCATTGTTTTTACATGATCTTATACATTATAAACTTCCCTCAAGTGTTAGAGGGTAGTACGACTTCCTCTCACTAGGAGATCCACATTCAGTTTCAAAGACCCTAGTTTGCAAGCTTTTGCAGTTATTGTGTGCATGTTCTTGACTTCTGGGTTGTAACTGTTGCTAACATATTTTGTCCCAAAATTTCAGGAGATATTGCACCCTCTATCCTTCGGATACAATAGCAGTAGCAGCAACTGTTACTTACCCTGAAGACGAAGGCTGCAACTTCTTCCCGAACATCGGGGTAAAATACGATAGTGACATGTCTACAACCCAGAAGCCAAGAACATGCACAACAGGGGGAAGTATGAGAAAAGATATTCTGGCAGCCTAAAATTCAATGGGAGGTTGAAAATAAATATCTTAATATTCACCACATTTAAACAAATTGTTACACAAAGACATTGGATTCACCATGTATGTATTACTATAAATATACCTTGCCAAATGGTTTAATGGTACAGGCTGTTCACGGTAACTGAGTATTCCTGAAAACAACTTCACAACTCTACAACTATGTATAGTTTGGTGTAAACACCGAGTGACATACATACAGCAGTGTTGATAGCGAAATAAAGAAAGTATTTCTGTATATCAAAACTTTACTAAAAGTGTAGTTGCAGATCTGCATGGTCACTATGACAACAGGGATCTGGCACCCGGGAAGCTAGATGCCCTACCCGAGGGACATGCCGTCATTCCTGACCAGCCAGAATAATGGGTATTGTGAGGTGAGGTGAAATGAGATGGAGGTGCAGCAGCAGAATGATGAAACAAGAGCACCCTGAGAAAAACCCCACACCACAGCAATGTCCACACCACACTCCCCGCATAAGAACCCCCACCCAAAACATTCCCTCCTGATGGAACCTGAGTTGGTACTGGGACCCCAACAGCAGAATGCCATAATCTAAGGCACTGAGTCAACTGTAGGTTTAGTAACATTGCAAGGGCACTGCTGCAATGCTCTGGTGCGATTGCTGCTGCCATGTAATTGCCAATGGCGACGCAATTCTCTGGGTTGTCACATTCTACAAAAAGTGTCATTGTTATACTGATGAATCTAGTTCCATTACCGCTCAACAGGTGGCAGAGCAATATACACTTATCTTGTTTTATGTCTTACTAGTCTCAATTAGAAATATTTACAGCTGTAAATGCTTTGTTTACTAAAATACACACATTTTTTATTCGTTGACTTGCTCCTTGTTACATAAGCAAAAAACTTCTGCCTTCAAATTTTCTGGGGTAGTTTTCTTTGTTTGATTATAATATTTTCAAACACATTTGGAGAATATTGCAGCAGTAGTCGCATGCATTCTTTTAAATTTAATTTATGCTGCCATTTGAAGAAAGTATATTCTTTTTTTATTACTTGAATTCTACTGTCACTTGAAATGTCTGACTTGGTAATATTCAGATATTTTGGGCAATACATTTTATTTCTGAGGCTTACCTTATTTCTGAGGCTTACCATGGTAATATCCAGATTTTTTAGACAATAAGTTTGATTTCTGAGGTTTACCGTACTGCACCTGCACATGAGCATGAGCCTCATTGGCTCATGATTTTTATGGTGCACATAAGATGGCCAGTCATATGGATAAGTGCCAGTCGTCTCTCAGTGAGAGATGAAAGTTGGCCATATTAAACATGATGACACTACACCAACAGAATTGAAACGACAGTGACATTGTGGTCAAACATGCCAATCAGATATAGGAATGGCAATGACACAGCACCAACCAACAGAGCACATGTTGATAATAGCAGGACCCTGATGTTCAAAATCTGTGGTAGCTGCAGTTAATTTCTGTTCATAGGGAGTAGGGTAATGACTGAAATAATAGCACCATATTTGTGTTTCTAAAGATTTCACTTGGTCAACACATTGGCAACAGGAGGGCTGTTCTGAATATTTGTGCTCTGGAAACAGTAGTGTATATATGGCGACTTTGGCTCATGCATCATGTATCAGAATCCAGTATACATCCCTCATCTTGGTAGGTGTGGATGATGGCCATGTTGTTCGGTGCCAACCGCCATATTGGTAGGCATCACAGCCAGGACTCGATGCCAGGTTAGATGTTCGTCCCCCCATTATACCTCAAATTTCTTTTAGTAATAAAAATATTTCAATAAAAAATATTTTAATAAAAAAAATTGCAAAAAATTGAAAAGTATTGGCACACCACCTCGGATTTTTAATAGTTATATATGTTTAGAGTGTCGCTGCAGATCATAATTCGATTTTTAAACTCTCTTCGTGTAATTTAAAACAAATGCAATAGAGTAATTTTGCCCAGAAATGCTTTTAATAAAAATCTAATCATTTCGACCTGCCTCTTTGGTATCGAGTGCATTGAAGGGGGTATTGATCGCTCCTCCTCCCTCTCAATAATCTGTAACCAAAAAAAATATTTTAATTTTTAAAATGTTGTAAAAAATTAAATAATTTCGGCTCTCCACTTTGGATTTATATTTGTTTACCTAGAAAATGTGTCGTCACTGCGATTATAGAAAATTGAACATTTTAGCAGACTGGAAATTGCAGGTACGAAGACTCTCAGTACACATGTGCGCGCGCGCTGACGAGAGCAGCTGCCCGCGACATAGCAAGGCCGGGTGTCAGTCTTGAGTTATCCATTACAAGCGAGCATTGCAGTCTGCCGTCAGTCACAAACCGTCTCTAAAATTTCTCTAATGTAGCAGTGCTTGCGCAAGACCGGGTCAGGTGGTTATCGCTTCGACAAGAATAGTGTTGCACTGAGTACTCGACACGCGTGCCTGTCAGGGTCGCAGTCATGTCTTTAATTTATATTTATCATTGTGATAAGATAATTCCATAGATAACATGCACGATAAGATAGCAGTCATAGCGGAAAGAAAAGGTAAGCATTATCTCAAAATCATGGACTTGGAAAAATTTCGCAGCTGTTATCTCTTATACATTGCTAATCGCGGTACCGCACAGTAGATCTAGTGTGCTATACATGCCACAGTGGGATGAGGTTTATGTTACAGCAAAATGAGAACCACTGAAACTATTTCGGTCAAACAAACTTTATTGCCTTTTTATGCATTATACACAAGCTCTACGTGACCAGGAAATTACAAATTTACAGTTGTACCAATTAACTTTCTATAAATCCACATTTCTTCTCCAAGTTCAAATTTATTCTTCTTATGAGAAAACAGAACAGGTGACGGATAAATACTAATTACAGCAGTCTGATTAACAACACCTTCATGTATGGCACTGTCTTCCAAAAAACTATATCACGTGGATCAATTTCAGCCAAACTGGTAAACATCGGGTTACCAGCATTACAATGCTGAAGGAAAAACCAAAACTTCAAAAGTCTACTTCCAGCTTTAGCTGTTATACCCCATATATTCCAAATGGTGTCGCAAGTTTATTAGTGTTGAAGATAGTTATATTATTTTGACTTAAATGTACAGATTTGGTCATGACAAATACGATATTTATTTACTGTGTAAAAATGATGTATTTTTCTAGGTTATTCAATGTTATTTTTCTGTTTAGTGGGTTTTCTCGGGTGTCTACCTTCTCATTTCTTTAACTAATTTCAAGTTCACATTTTGTTAAGTACGTAATTTTTTTTCATTACTATGCTTCGTCTATAACATTTTTTTTATCATTTAAAATACTATATTTATTTACCGAATAAAAATTGTTATGTGGTTTTGCAGGTTATCCAACATCGAGCTGCCTTTTGTGTGAACCGTTGTCATAACAGCTTAGTCCTTCTGTTGTTTCTGGTAAGTATGCAGAAAAAAATTAATCAATGATATTTTCTGCAATTAAATAATATTCTTGAAATTAAGGACATACATCGCTATGACCAGTGCCACCCAGAGGCCTGGGGGCAAAGCTATTTATTTTTTGACGCAAACATTGAATATTACTTTGTTTGTTTTTTATTTTGCATTACCGGTAGAAACACATTGCTTGTAAATAGTTTTATAGTTTACTGTCAAGCTAAATCATGATAAGAAAAAAATAGTTTCCTTGTTCTTTTTTAAATATTGTAAAATAATATATTCTATTCAATAATTATCCTGTTATAAACCAAGTCCCAACACTGTCCAATGCTCTCCCAAATTTTATTATATTATAAATCGTATTCATATGAGTATTTTCTCATCGTCACATAGCAAAGTCAGTAAATCATACGGTGAAAACCTTCCTAAATTTAACAGCTTTGAAGGAAACCTTTGGCAAAATACCCTGGCTAAGACTACTTTTGAAAAAGGACAGGTTAATTTGGAAAGGTAAAGAAAACATTTTTACGAGCTGGTTGTAACCAAAACGTCTGCACCATAATGCAATTTTTTTTCTAAATGTTCCATACTAGCAAAGTACCAAGTATGAACCGTAACATAACCAAAGTTACTTGTACTTATAGGCAGATGCAGTTTACTGCGAATATATTTATAACAAATACAAATAAAGTTCACCAAATATTTTTTACTGCATAGTCAAGCGAAAATAAGTTTATAGCCAATAAAAAATCTGAGGTAGGTTATTCGTAATAACTTCTTTCAAGCTAATATTTCATGTGTCTATTCAAATAAAACTGTATGTTATTATGAATTATTTTTTTACTGACATAGAAAATTAATGCTTATCGCGCATATATTTTTCATGTTGGTGATCCTCTGCAGTGCAAAGAACAGCAGGGTTCTGTCTCTTCCTTCCGCTGTTTCATCGTCTTCTATGATAAGAACTATGTCACCTACAATTTTTGTGTTCGGGTTCTGCGGGCTTTCCTTTAGTCTCCGCAACAATCGGCAGCGCCATGAGCGCCAGTGCCCACATAATCCTCTGAAGGGGTATAAACAGATATCCGATAGGTGTGGGGCAACTATAAGTCGCAAAGACAATTACGAGAGATGTGTTAGAATATGCACGGGCAGTGTAAAACGAGCGGCAGCAACACAATGTAAATTCTTTAGTGCGACCTTCACACAGTTAGGTACAGCAAACGCGGCAAACTGTCAGTTGAATCCAGATAAACACGCATATACATAGGAGGATTGTGGTAGGAATTTCATGAGTGCACACACACTGGCAAATCGTGTATGGAAATATAATGGCCATCCCCCAACGAAACTCTGAGGCCTTGAACAGTCCGTAGTCGCAGTTGCTGCATCAAGGCCACTAATCATTGCTGGTTGAGGGGGGCATTAATGCAAATGGATTCACCGAGGCGGAAACTGCTTTCGGGTCGAATTTGAAAACGTATGTAGCCGAAAACACTGGCACAACAAAGAATATCTGCACATACGTATCCCAGATGAAACAAAATTTAATTAGTCATATATTAAGCGAAGTAAAAGAACATGGGGCAATAAAATTTAATTTGTGGCTTGAGTGTGATTGCACCAAACCAACTCCATTCGATGAGGGGTCGGATAAGAGGGCCTTCAAGACAAATAATATTCCTGTGTATGAGGTTAGTGATATCGAAGAAGCTGTGACAGATAATATTGAGAAAATATGTAATGAGGAACAGGTGTACAAGTAAAGGGGTTTGGGCTGGACTTTTTCGAGTGTCAAACACCTGCAGCTTCGCATTAATAAATTGGACCCCCTCCGCCTCTTTTCAAACGTCGATTTGCTTGATGCTATAAAAAACAAGCACACAATAATAAACCCCCAGAATCGAGAGGACCACATGTGTTTCAAGTGAGAGATTTTGGCATGGTATGTTGAAGGTACAGATCCCCAACGAGTCGACTAGGGACATGAAGAAGTATAAAAATGGAATTATGATCTGCAACGACACTCTAAACAAATATAATTATCAAACATCCAAGGGGGCAGGCCGATACTTTTTAATTTCTTAAATTTTTTAAATTAAAATAATTTTTTTATTAAACGAATTTTTAGGGGCGATGGGGTGACGAACATCCAACATGGTATCGAGCCCTGGCTCTAACTGCTACCAATATGGCGGACAGCACACACCAAAATGGACGTCTTCCGCCCTTACCAAGATGATGGACGGATCTTGGATTCTGACGCTTTATGCATGCGCCAAAGTCGCCATATATACACTACTGGCAAGACTGTGTCATTTTTATGGAAGCAATTCTGACTGCCACACATGAAGATAGACTGTTGCATGCTTTGATAATATACGTATGTAAAGCTAACTTGCAGTTTTTATTTTTTTCTCACTATAAAAGTTGAATTGTAGTGAGTATTACAATGGCAGATGAGAAGTATATATTGTTAACATCCAAAGGATCCTTGTTGTTTTTTGCATCAAGTTACACAAAAGTGGCCAGAAAACTTCAGAGATAAACAACCATATGTTGAAGAATAAATGTGCAGGTTAGCTGTAGTAACGTAGCATTGGTTTATACAATAAAAAGGTGTAAATGGAGTTTATCGTGCAAATATTTTGCAGTTTTTTTAAACAAGAAAAGTAGTGATGGGCAGAGTCTCGAAAAATTGAGTTGGGTCAACAAAGATCGACTCGTCACTCTAGTCGAGTTTTTTTCAGTAGACATCGAGCTACTGAACATGCAAGTCGAGTCACAGATGTTTTTAGGTTATAAACAACAAATTCACACTTAACAATCACCTTTTGGTCTCGCTAATGAATCATTTTACGTTGCTAAACCTCTAAAGTTGCACCGGAATGAAAACAATAACTCGACTACGTGCCTTGACACTTGCTTGATGTTTGTGATCTTCGGCTGTGATAAAATCCGGTGGGTGTTATATACGAGACTTTAGTCATTTTGCTTCTCAACGAAATGCTTCTTTGCTGCCACACTGGGCTACATTAGATAACGGGACAAACATGAAAAACCTTTTTCTCATGGCACAGCACAGCATAAATATGCATAACAGTAAATTTGTCATTACTTTTCTCATCTGATTACTGTTTTAAAAACACGTGTTTTAAATAAAGAACAACTGTTAGGTACCAACACTTTAAATGTGAACTGCTTGTCCACCCACCCTGCGACATGCCGGTGGACCAGTCTGAAAGCTACCCTCCCACTCCACCCCTGTAACAGTAATTTTTTTTTTTATCAGCATCACTTAGCTGAAATTGCCATTCATACCATAGTTATTCACTCGGCAAGAGAAAAAGTAGCACTGTGAATGATTTACCCAGGCTAGTAATTGTTCTTATTGGTAGAAAATAGTCTCAAGCTTTTTTCTTGGTGAACTGATTATAAGAGGGGTAGGAAGCGATAAGGGGTGGACATTATAACAATGTACATAAGTACACATTTACATTTATGGTGCAAACTCGATTTAAACTCAAAAATCTTACAATGAACTCGACTTGACTTGACTTTCATACAACTTGACTCGACTCGACGCTGTGAAAATAAAACTAGCCGATCACTAAAAGAAAGACCTGAACTGCTTCATGAAAAATTATATTCCTTCAAGATAATGCTTCGCGCGACAGACAATAAAAGTTTTGAAGAAAATTGGTGGGGAATCTCTTGACCATCCCCCACACAGTCCATACATTGCATGCTGCGATTTCTAGACTTTTCCAACACTTAGGAAAAATTGAAAGGAAGGAAGTATGACAGAGACCAGGAAGTGAAAGCTGCCACATCTACTATTTTACACTGACTATCAGAATATGGTCTACAACACATGTTTGAGAAGCTAGTGCATCACAGGAAACAAGGTAGAGAGGGTGGGTGAACATTGCTATTTCAACTAGAAAACTCATGCCAAACCTCTTACTCATAGGCACCGACTTCTTGTTTCTAAAATTTTCTATGACGGTACTTAGGTTCGTTTTAATCTTCCCTCCCTCCCAACTATATCTCTCCCTCACCCCCCCTCTCTTTTTTCCTCCCCCTATATTTTCCACCCTCTCTCTTCCTCTATCTCCATCTTTCTCCCTCACTTCCTCTATCCCTACCTCCCCAACCCACCTCCCCCCCTTCACAATCATACTGTGAGTTGTATGTTAGCACATGCAGTTATTCACATATGTAACACTTATTTCATCTGTCAAAATTTTTAATATTTAAATTAATTAATCTCTGCTGAAATTTGCTTTTTTTTTTTTTTTGTTATGTAAAGATTTACAAACAAGAAACATGCAGTGTATTTTGAAAAGAATGGCACGAGCAGTCTACAGTAAGTACTAATTACAAACTGAAGTAGTGACCAACCACTGTGTATTAACCCAGGGGGACAAACTCCCCTGCTGGCTGAAAAGTGGAGGGTCTAATAAACCCTTTCCCCTAACTCATCACTGCTCCTATTGACTAAAACTCTGAACAGTACCACTGTCCACAATCTTTCGGAACAGCTCTCATAGTTAATATGACTGTGCTAATGTTAACTTGTACACCATGTGAGAAGAAACAAATTGCAATAAAATTAAAATTTGCAATGTTTTCAAAAAACTGCCCAGCTGACCACGATGCAAGTGAGTAGAGGGCACAGATGACAGGCCACCTGACGGTGTTGTGATGCAGTACCTGGCACACACCTTCCACTTGAGGTGGTCAGCGTCGGCCAGCACATACGGAGGTGGACGCACTGTCACCTGGAACTTGGGCAGCACATACTCCAGTACCTGGAAGCTGCTACGCTGTGTGGGCCCCTGGTGCTCCTGCTGTACATTGATGTGCCATTTGCCCTGCGGGGACATGACACTCACTCATTAACAACATATACCTCACACTTGCTGATGGCTTTCGCCTCTTCTCATGGAGCTCCTGGAAAAGTAGCCCTTTGCTGTACCACTCCACAAAAATGGTAATAAATATGTTTAAAAAATAAATCTAAATATTCTGCCTATTTTTTTTACAGTAACTTAGCTGAGGTATGTGCCTTAAAATACTCATCACAGAAAGAGGAAGGAGGAGGAGGGGGTAATTACATCAGTTACTTTTAGCAAACTCTGCAGGAAAATTCACTTTAATAATAACTCTCTTGATGTATTCTATATAGAATGAGATTGTACAGATGGCACAAAAATTGTAGGTTTTTGTATAACCACAGTTCAAACCATAAATCTTCATTGGGAGCATTTTTGCTAAGCACTAAAATATTATGATAAATTCTGTAAAGGTAATGCAAAGTAAAAAAAAATTAAACTTTAGGATAAGGTTAAAAATAATGACTCAGGACAGTGTCCTGCCCTCTAGACCGTCTGACACGCCGCATGCACAACTCCATCGCATCAGTATGCACTGCGTGCACGAGCTCACGATACACTCATGCAGGGCCAGTGAGTAGTGTATAGTGCAAGTGAGAGCAAGATAGTGTTAGCGATCCCCCTCCCCCACGTCATGTGAAGGGAAGCGAGGAGGGATTTCAAAATCATAGTTGCAGGGCAAAAATGAGAGTAAAATTCATTATAATTCAAAATGATGCAAGTATTGTGTGCAACATGCTTATAACACCCGCACAATATTTATTCTAGTAGTTGTTTTTGTTTGTTGTTTAAGTGAGTTCCTTGTGTTCACCTCATCACATCGCCCTCATTTCGCCTCACTATTTAATCCTTATTGCAACTGTTGTGTATGTAAATTTCATTGTTGAATTTTTGGGATAGGTTTTGGTAAGAGCATCTGTTAAATTTTTGTTGTTCATTTAGCACGCAAGTAGTTCTGGCACGTGACTCGCCGCCAAGCTGTGGCTGCCTGCGCCTGCCATACTAGTAGTCATCGCATCGCTCTCCACGTGCATTCATGTTTTTCGCACCGACCAGGTAGATTTCAATAGACTTAGTGAATTACCGGAACCTGTTTGTTTCTAGCCTCTCGGAGACGCCGCCCCATCTTCTCCGGGATTAGCATCGCCCAGGGAGGCTTAAATTTTCTTAGTAATTGTTAACCGCGCGTTCACAAATTTTCTGCAGTTTAGCCTACCTGGCAGGCGCATGGCCAGGATCCACCTAAGTTTCACTTTTAGTGAGGTAATGTAATGTGCAACAATAAATATATGTCAATTTTCAAACTATATGTTTTTATTTCTGAGCATGCCCCATGAGGCATTTCGGACTATGGGTCCCATACAACTCGTAGTCAAATGTGTTTTCTCAACCACTTAAATATGTGCAATTTTACATCAATCAGTTCTCATCACATTTTAAGGCATGTGGGTAAGCCCTAATAGGCCCACTTCATTCAGAACGTAAGTACCAGGCACGAAGAAGTCTGCCTTCTTCAGCATGGTTGTGGCATTTTTCAAGAATACAACCACCGAGAGAATGGCGTATGTCCCGGCGGTCGGCCGAACGACCCTGAGAGTACCAACAACTTCACCTCAACCCTGCCTGCCCACGGGTTCTGGTGCCTAGTCGGGTTACCCTTCCCAACAATCACTCCTTCACAGCCCCCAACCAGCATTAATTGTCGCCCTTCTATGGGGTGTACCCTTCACTCATTCTCCTTCTTCAAGAAAATCCGGGCCAGAAATTACCAAATTTCACAGTAACTCAAAATTTTACCGAACAATTTTCCCAAGCTTTTCCCTCCCGACTGCATCAAGATTGCACCTTGGAAGCACAGTGAACAACGTGGGACGATGATCTGATGTCAACTTGATGCGAGAACGATGCCCATAAACGCTCTTGCATGTGGGAGAAAAAGCACGCCAAAGCCAGCTTTGCAGTCGCCATTGCATCAACAAGGCAGTGCACTCACAGCAAGTCAGCCATATTGGTGACAGCGAGGCATTACCACTCCTCCCCCTCCAGCACAATGAACTACGCAGCAAGACTGGGTGGGTGTACCTGCAATCACCTCCCTCCACACTTCAGCACCACATCACCAGCTGGGAGCTGTCAATCAATGCTGCAGGATGTGTGCGCAGGCGTGCACACACCTACACCATCAGTCGGTATACCCCTCCACGCAGTCGCTGGGATGGACAGCCGCGAGGGGTCAACCGTGGCCTTGACTACCACTGCTGGGTTCGGCTGCCGCATAGCGCATGTAAACAATGGCTGGCCTGACACATGAAAGCGTCCCGACACATCTTTGTTGACAGTGTTTCCGCCCTGTCCCACAAGACATAGTGGCAAAATTTGAATTTTGCACGTGCTACTGCAAATGCACTCGTAAGACCAACCCCAAAACCAAGGACAGATCCGAAGTGTTGCACAGCAAAATTGAACTAAATTGTGAACCAGGACTTTCGGCTAATACCAACCAAAATTATCACAACTACCCACTCGACCAAATAATGTGTGCAAGTTAAGTGTGTACAGGGCAAGGGGTTCCCATATTAAAATGCAGCCTGTTTACACAGAGATACCATGCAGTGTGCCTATCCGTGATCGAACTCGCTACCATAAGCGGGAGAGATTTCCAATGTCAACAATGCTTTCACCCCACCAATCACCTAAACACTTCCACCATGTTCCAAGACTTGTTAACTGGGCCAGACTGCCATTCTACACAGTGCCACTGACTATGTAACCGCAAAGCAACGGAAGGCAACCCCTAATCACTACAGCCACCTCAATCGTTGCACCAGGACCAACCAATGCTGCCACACCCTCGAGGTTTCAGTCGCTGCCCACCATTGCGGTCTCACCTATAGAGGACCCATCAGCATTCCTGGGTGACTGTACATCACACCTTCAATGCTATGAAGTGTGTGTAGAGGAGAAGCCTAGCTGCATTGGAGCGCAATTCTCCGGAGAAGCAGTTCCTGATGGCAATTTCCACACTTTCCAGTGCCACTTTGGAGGAGCATTTGCAAGCACAAAGAAAGCTAACATTAGAAGAGCCACAGCCGAGACAGAAATTAACCATGTTCATCACCTGGAATATACATCTTATCAGACGTTTCCACCCACACCTGCCTGAGTGTTAAGTTCTCGAAGTGGTGACAGTACCGTACCATGTTGGTACTCCTGCTTAACAGTGGCCTAGACGAACTCATGCATGCCAATTATCCTGGAGCGAGATCCGTGCCAGCCGCACCGCGAACGGGACCTGAGTGCCACACGATGGAGCCACGAGCAACATCAGGGCAGTGTAAAGGGACAGGACAAATGGCAAAATAACTTCAAAACAAACTCATTTGGTCAACAAAGGGACAAAAATACTGGTGCAAGGGACAGTAAAAACAATAGTGTAATTGACAGTGCGCGAGGTAAAAACATGAGTGGGATAGAAGCCAGTCACCGCTAACTCCATGCCATTATTGTGTCGATCACTGGCACAGTGCATGTCCTAACATTCGACAACTCAGCAGCAAACAAACAACAATGCAAGCAGCAATTTGGGAAACAGGAAGCGGGGGGGAAGAAGCTGGACATTCCCAACACCCCAATCTCGAACAATGTTACCAACTTGAAACTACAACAAGCCCTTTTTAACTAGGTCAGTAGTAGTCATTCACAGTTCATTCTCATTTTGGTGTTCATTAACGGTTGTCATTACCACGCATTAATAGACACTGTCGCTTCACATAATTTTCACACCCCAGTTTTGTAAACTTAAAATACATTACTCCATCTGCTCACATAAGTCGTTTGGCAACTAACCAACACACCAGTACCACACTAGGGCCAGCAACAATGACACTTCGGATTCGCGATATTGAGACCATCACAACTGCAATAGTCATACTGGACATAAGGGAGGATGCCATCCTTGGTGTACAATGGCTCATATGGAGGAAAACACCATTGTGGATCCTGTGGCTCGTCGTATCCATTTCAGCCTTAAGGAACGACATACTGTGTACCACCTTGACTGGCGACCAGCTGATACTGCGCCGGCCAGTCTTGTTTACGGACCTTGACAACAGTATCCTGCCAAAACACCAGGCAGCTTTCCAACGGCTCCTTGATGAACGCCAGGACGTGTTTGCTGTAGACGATGCATTTCGCTGGACTACAGTAGCCAAGCACGCGATCCCCTAAGTGCAAGAGCGGCCTATATACACTCCACCATGCAACTATTTACCACATCAAGCCAACGTTATAATGCAGCATATTCGCGAGATGTTAAGTGACGGTGTTATTGAGCGAACAAACAGAGAATTCCATACTGCTATAAAACTTGCATCCAAAAATAATGGCATGTGGAGGTTTCGTGTAGACTTTCGTCCCGTAAATCAAGTGATATGTAGTGTGTTACCACTGTACATCAGTGTCAAGGAAGGCCTCAGTTCCCTAGGGCAAGCCAAGGTCATGTCATCCCTTAACCTTAAGAAGTGGGTATTGGCAAGTGCCTGTCAAGCTCGAAGACCATGGCAAGACAGCTTTCACGGCCCCTCGACGGCAAGCATTTTCAGTTCTGCGCCATGCCATTCGGATTGAAGTGTGCACCGGCCACTGCCCAGGCTATGATGGTATGGGTACTGGATGGCCTCATTCACGAGTTTACCCTCAGTTACATTGACGATGTGGTGATATGGTCAGCGAGTTAGGAGGAGCACCTACATTGCCTGTCACTTGTGCTCGAGAGGTTGGCTATCATCGGCCTCACGTATGCAACTACAAAATACCACCTCGGGAAGTCCAACATCGACTTCCTTGGCCATGTCGTTGACGAGGAAGGCAACAACCCTAACCCCGAATATATGTTGTTGATAAACGAGTACCTACCATCATGTACACATAACAGCTCCGGAAGTTCTTTGGGTTAGTAAACTGGCTCCGAGAGCATATCCAAGACTTTGCTGTAATCACCGCACTGCTCCCCGACCTGCTATCAACACAGCGGTGGTTCCAGAACGACAGTGCCGCTGCTGATGCATTCCAGGAAATCAAGTCATGTTTCAGAGTGTTCCCAAACTTGTCAAGGTACAACGGCACAAAACATCTCTACCTGCAAACTGATTCCAGCCAAGAAGGACTCTGTGCAGTGCTCTACCAGTGCACGGACAATGGCGAACGTCACATCATCGACTTCGCGAGTGCCAAGTTTGGACCATGTGAGCAGAGGTACGACGTCAACGAACATGAATGCTTAGACGTGGTTTTGTCCATTAAGAAGTATGGGGGGTACTTGGAGTACCTGAAATTCATGCTTCACACTGATAACTGCTGCTTAGTCTGGCTCCACACTTTGTGTGAGGCCTGCAGCAAGCTGACCCGATGCGCATTGCTTCTTCAAGCTTACGACTTCGTCGTGGAGCATGTCCCAGGCAATGAGAACCAGCTTGTGGATGCACTGTCAAGGTCACCATATGCCGACTTCGTGGTGCAGGGCGATGCAGAGTGGGAGGATATTTTGCGGCCAACAATGTGAAATGTGGGAACCATTAAGTGAGGTAAACCTTCGCTAGGTAAATGCCAACAATAATGACCTTCTGTGGGTGACCTTTATCGGGACATAGTGCAAGCGCAGCTTGAGTGTGCACTCACCCGCACAAGTCGTCGAGTGTTGGCGTGTATTAGATGGCAAATTATAAACATGTTCACCAACTAACCATGACATGTGGCGACTGTTCGTTACTCCCAGTGTTCAAGAGCAGGTGATGAGACATGCGCACAACATCAGTATGGCAGGGCACCCGGAGATGGAGCAGACGATTCTCAACGTGTGTGAACATTTTTTCCTGCCCGGACATACCTGACACATGTGTGGGTATGTGCAAAAGTGTACAAAGTGTAATCAGTTCAAATAACGATGGACTGATGGAGTACAGCAGCAACAGGCACGCCTACCCACTAAGCCCTTCGAAACAGTGTTTCTCGACCTCATGGAGCTATACCCCAGAATGACAGGGGGTAAGCGCTTTATAGTCGAGGTGACTGATAACTTTTCGCACTGGTTAGAGGTCTACCCTGTCAGCAGTGCACGAGCGAACAGTGTGGCAAAGGTTCTGCAGATGGGCTCCTTCCCTGGGATACCTCCACCTGGGATACCAGCAGAACTTGATGACAGTTAATGGCACCCAGTTTATTGGCTGGAAATGGTGCGAATTGTGCACGCATTGGAGAGTGCGGAACATCAAGACATCGATTTACCACCCACGCACGAACCCCACTGAGCGCTGTTACCAGGATCTCAAAACCCAGCTACATCTCCATGTGAGGGAGCAGCATGCTACCTGGACCAACCATCTGCCTGCCACCCTGTTCACCTTCCGCCGGCATGTCAATGCCACCACAGACAAGTCACATGCCGACGTTTTGTTAGGTCAAAATCTCACCCTGCCTGGCGAGTTCGACTGCCCACGGGCAGTTGACAGTGGTGACCCAGCCAGTGATGCACACTCACCAGCAACGCGGTGGGCGGCAGTGTAGTCTGTGGAGTGTCAACAGTAGGAGTAATGGCGGGGGCGAGGACAATGACGTGGCCATCTCGCCGTCTCCTTGTCATTCGCAACGACCACCTACCTTTATATTTGTGTATTTCATCTCATGCATAAAGCTTTTAATAATGAATGCTTTAAAAAATAATTACATAATGTTTTCTGATTTGGAACATTTAAAATAAAACATAATTACTGAAGAGAGTACACTAAACACTCTGTTTACACAATACCTATTTGTTGCTTATACTGTGTTGCAGTATGTCTGAAATAATGTTTTTTTTAATGAAAATTATTACACGTGTCCCAGATATGTTTACCTACGAAAATTAAAGATACCCCATACAAAAACAGAATGACACTTTCAAGATATCAAGCATGCTATAGATATAATTTTAGAGAATCCAATATAATTTAGAATTGCTTTTCCAGTCTGCTGTATCTTAAAACACACTACCCTGATATGAGCGAAATTACGATAGAAGCCTGTATCCAATCTTGCTACACCTTTCTATCAATAAAATTATAGGGTCACAGTTTAAAGTCCCATGGGCACATACAACACAATGAAAACACTGCCCGTAATATTGTCTATTCATTGTTACTTCCAACTTTTTTGAAGCCCTGCTGTAGTTTTATTTCCAGGTTATTCCTCCGCCTCGTGCAAAATAAAATTACACCAATAGGGACAAAACATCGAATTTCTGCACACTCAGTGTAATAATATTTTGCATAAGAAATATATCTTACTAGATGTTACCAAGATGCCTATTTTCTCTGTTTCTATTCATATCAATTACAAATTAAATATAAGTTATAGCTACAATACAAATAAACGTTTAATAAGATATTTTTTTTTATAAAAAGCTTGTGGCACATGGCGTATTAAGGAAAACAAAGATTTTATTTAATTGTGTGGATAAACCGCGAATAGACTACGGCAGCGAAGGTGCACTTTTTTGTGCATGCAAGTGAAGCCCTTATCACATGTGTATCAAACATGATAATAGCACTAGGTAAAGAAATGGTCGGTGCAGAAATTAGCACCAATACGAACATCACATATCCCTGGAAAATGCTACTGACTACTACTGATATACAAGGTATTTTATCATGGGTTGCTTCTTGCGCTGAGAATCTACTGAAACTCTTTCCATGGGCCACATAGTGTCAGCCGTTAAAAGAAATTCGTAGGCACTGTTCCCACCAAGCATGTCCTCTTTTGCAACACCTGAACTGAAAAATGAATGTGTACGTTAAGGAGCTAATGTTACCTAACAGTTACGGGCGACTCACAATCTGCGGTTCTGGAGACAGCTGGAAGCTGAACTCAGCCAGGCCAACCTGAGTTGATGCATTCAGCCACTGTGCCACCATGAGCTCTGCAGGATTCTGCAGCCACACCTTGTGGATCTGCAAGTACATTCACAGCTCCCATAAATATAACGTAAACCACTAAAATGGCAAAAAAAGGGGGGAGGGGGTATATTTGATTAGTACATGCAGTTATGCATTCAAAGCAAGTAACTGAGTATATCACACTCGAGACAAATATAACTGACTGTATTTTAAATTCTGAAAGAAGTTTGACCAAGCTCTCGATCTCAATGTACATGTTTGACCAGCAATTTTTATGCCTTTTTCCTGTGTCCAACTTGATGATACTGCAGTATTCTTTATGTATCTGAAAGACAAGTTATTTGTTCAGTAATCTTGGAATGTTGGTAGAAAGTTGCAGTCATTATATAAAACTATCAAAGTGCAACATCTCCCCCTGTAGGAAAAAGGGTGCGGGATTTTTTTTCCCCCATGGAAGACACACATCTGAGGTAAGTCATCTCAGAAATTGTGAAGAAAATCAAAGCAATGTCATAAGCATTTATTTGCTAACCAGAGAGAGTTCGCCTAGAAATAATTACAAAAAAAAAAAATTAACAGCTGTGTCTCATAGGAACCTGAGAATTTAAATTGAATTTAATTGCCATTTAATTAGCTCAACCAGCAGCGAATGGTTTAGTGAAAAGTACTGTGTGAGATAAGGAAAGAACAGGAAGAGGGACAAACTCCCTGTCATTACACATAATGCAGCCATGCACACATTACATAGTTTCTCTCTCTGAAACAGGTTACTATCAAAAACTGAGAAAATATTCAATGTAATTTTTGCACTCAAAATTAGGATAGTACTCTGGAAGAAAAATATGCAAAATATTATATATATATATATATATATATATATATATATAGTTAATGCTGTTTTTGGTTATAGCGTAAACCTGGCCTGTAACAGCTGTCACTCAATGACAGTCTGGTCTGTGGTGGCCGTGAGGCCATCCTTCAGAGCAACACTAACCTGGTCCGTGACAGCTGTGAGATCGTGGCGTAAGGTGAGCACCCTGAACAGAACAGTCTGTCCCGCCTTGTAGACTGGCTTATCCGTCTCCACGAGGGTGATTTTGGGGTTGTGCTGTATGACGACCTCCTTCACGCTGCTGACCACATACTCGGGGAAGTTGTTGAAGCGGATCTGGAGATGCAGTCGGCCTCCCACCTGCAGGGTTGGCGGCACTCTCAGCTTCAGGCACGACCCACCCTGCTCCGCTGCAGCACGACCAACAAGNCTCCCACCTGCAGGGTTGGCGGCACTCTCAGCTTCAGGCACGACCCACCCTGCTCCGCTGCAGCACGACCAACAAATATTTTTCACAAACTTAACTTTACACATTAGTTAACAGTTCTGAGTGTCCAGCAATCACACATTAATTTCCAGTGTGTTGGTTCCATAAAAACCTACACTGATTTGGTTACATTGTTTGCAAGTAATTTTATTCTACCAGTTAATATTACCATATGTAGACAAAAATATTAAAATGGTCTCAATATGGGATTAATTAATTNCTCCCACCTGCAGGGTTGGCGGCACTCTCAGCTTCAGGCACGACCCACCCTGCTCCGCTGCAGCACGACCAACAAGTATTTTTCACAAACTTAACTTTACACATTAGTTAACAGTTCTGAGTGTCCAGCAATCACACATTAATTTCCAGTGTGTTGGTTCAATAAAAACCTACACTGATTTGGTTACATTGTTTGCAAGCAATTTTATTCTACCAGTTAATATTACCATATGTAGACAAAAATATTAAAATGGTCTCAATATGGGATTAATTAATTCTTCACTACATAATAAACGGCCAATTAAACATCTGGTTGGGACGAAATGCTTATTTGCGTGACTAAGACAGCATGCTACCCCAATGCATAAGCATATATAATCACAGATTCAAGCACATTTTAAAAAAGTATGCCTTTATCTCAGCTTTTATATTAAATGAAAACTTAAGAAAAAACATATTTAATAAAAAGTTGTTGTAACTGATGATTATAGCGGAGGTAGTTAAGGAGTTCCCTTCGTATATCAAGGTTTCTTAGCATGTTACATTTAATTCAATGAGCAAATGATGTTGCACAGTTATCTTTTCCAGCCATAAAAAACATTAGGTGAGAGGTTCACATGAAGAGAAATTATTACATTTTAATTTTAATTGTAATCTAAATGTGACCAAAATGTCTGATCATTAACAACATCAATTATTATAGCGAATATTTTCATTGCAAATAAAGTCTGAAGATGGATCAGTTTAAATGCTAATTTGGGGCTCATAGATTGAGTCATGCTAGGGGCTGGCTATCACTGATCGGGCCTTTTTGTTGCATTCGTTTGACACTTCGGTAATGATGGCTGCTAAGAATCCTGTCAAATTTTAAAGTTAGCATCATACTCACAGTTTTGCTACAAACTGTGTAAAAATGTATAATGAGTACAACCACTGAACTGATAGAGCGAAGTTATAATATTCAGTCAATAAACTTGCCAAAAGAGTTTACTGAAATTAGATGGCAAAATGATAACCTACACTAATATCAATAAAATTAAATTACTTGAAGCCACATATTACAAATTCCTTTATTATTA
The DNA here is from genome assembly GCA_002778355.1 of Clitarchus hookeri. Taxonomy (NCBI): domain Eukaryota; kingdom Metazoa; phylum Arthropoda; class Insecta; order Phasmatodea; family Phasmatidae; genus Clitarchus; species Clitarchus hookeri. The sequence goes on from NQII01002179.1 coordinate 337,845, forward strand.
TTCAATCAAAAATTCCAGACAGTGGTGTTTGAAACAAGCTGTGTGCATAGGTGAGACCACAGGGTGATCTGGGTGTAAAAGGAAAACCTGTTAGGTAAGTGTTAAAACATACTAATGTTCTCCCCTGTTGTTTACAATTCTCATACACATGATACATACAGCAGATCTCATTACGTTTTTCATTTTATTTGCTGGTTTAATTGCACTAGAGGAAGATGGGCACCAGTGTCCTCATCGCACATACATCTGTGCATACTAGCCTTGGCCATTTAAATTAAGGAGTTACCACCTCGGTCCTTGGAATGGGACCACCTGTTACCAGACTCTGGCCAACTCTACGGCTATGTTGAAGGGTTTTCTTACCATACTGCAGAAAGCTCTTGGCAGAGCATATCTGCTCGTCTGAGGAGAGGTGCAGCAAGGAGATGTTGACCCTCGCTGGTCCGGAGATGCCGTGCAGAGACAAGCAGATGAGCTCGGTGCTGCCCGACAGCAGTCTCTTCGGTGCCGTCAGCACAAACCCGGGTCTGCAAGCAGACAAGACAGCAACGTGAGGCCCTGCGACAACTCGCGTGGAGATTCAAAATTGCTGTACATCACTGCTCATCAGGATATGAATCTTGCTGAAAGCTCAACAGAAGAAGACGAAGATCCAGACCTGGGGTGCAGCAATCAGTACGGGCCTGGCAATTTTGCAAGTGTAGGCGGTGTTAGGAAACACTTTAACCCTTTCGATCCGACATCAATTATGGTCTTAGGCATTACAAATAAAAATCTTTTGATGCATGCTGTACACAGTACTTATTTCATAATTAAAGCCAATGAGGTGTATGCTTTGTTTTTGGTTATTGTAATATCAACTATATAGGACAGTAGTGCAGTTTGAAAATCATTTACAGATAAAACAATTGGGCATTGATACTCAATGCACGCCAATGGCAAACAAAAAAAAAACCCTGTCATTATGTACACAGTTGTGTACACTGGGTATGAATGGGATAAACACTTGTGCATTATTGTTACTTTGTGACTTGGCAACTGGTTTCCTGGCACAAACAGCAGGAGTGTGAACTAGTATTACACATCTAAAAAAAAGGACTGAGTGAATCACATACAACCTAGTACGCACGGTCAAGTACTTATCAAGAAGGCACCCGCGAATGAACAGATGAGAGAGTGCCTCGAACGTGTACAGAACTGCCAAATTTATACTAGCCGCCAAATTAACTCGCAAAATTTACAGGTCTCTTGCAATCAGTGTGACCTGTAAGTTTCAACGTTTATTGCTTCCTTTCAGCAATAAGTGCAGGAGCCACGAAATACCAGCGGATGTTGGCAATGATACTGTACGCCAAGGCTATTCAACTGGTGATCCGTGGGCTACCTGTGGCCTGCCAGACTCATCAGACTGCCACATAGGAAAAATATTTTATCGGCAATTATTTGTTTAATATATACTTTTGAATCAAATATGATTGCTTAATTTAAAGCAAGCAGTAACTACCACTAGCGTAACACTTATAATAAAATTATACATTACTGTATTTTATTTTTTGCGTGTTCGCATAAATAAATTGGCAATGTATAAGTCCACCATAACTTTGTAATTAGCGAGTATGGCCCATCAAGCTTTGTAATTATTTGAAGTGGCCTGATGGGAAAACTAATTGAATAGCCCTGCTATAAGCCAACTTTACAAGATATCACGTGCCCCAGTTGTCACCAATTCCTGCTGATCTTAGTAAGCTGACAATGTCATTGGCCAGAATAACACGAAATTTACACTAATTTACACTCATCCACATACCAGACACAAATTAAAAACCACAGATTTAAATAAATTATAGAACGAAAATGTTAAAAATTGATTTTTTTTTGTGTAATACAATTTACCAGTAGGTTCTGCTCTCATAACAAAACCTACTACTAACAAGAAAGGAATGTTATATTTATCCTTGAGAGGAAGGCCCACCATAATTTCTTTACTGTCCCTGCCTAATGGGATTTAGCAGTAATGTGAAGTGATTCATTCCGCCTCTGTGGTCTACCCTATTAACATCTCTACTCATCCAATGAAGAGTTCAAATGAGGCAGTGTCGTCAGCCGAAACAAGTGAGTCAGACATCTCTGCACAAGCGCTCTGTTCGAAAGGTCAGTTCGTCTGAACTACGTTTGATGTATCCCTGAACAGTAGATGACTGTTCGTATCTCAAGACAAAGAAACGTTGTTTGTGACTTGTAAGACTAATGCGATTAAATGCCTGCATATACACATACACTGAAGAGCAAAAATCTGGTACACCTGCCTAACATCGTGTAGGGCCCCCGCGAGCACGCAGAAGTGCCGCAAGACGACGTGGCATGGACTCGACTAATGTCTGAAGGTATGCAGGAGGCAATTCACGCCATGAATCCTGCAGGGCAGTCCACAAATCCAATCTGCGCCAATTTGAGAAAGGGTTGCACGTCTGTCACGTTTAATGATTCTCGTCAGTCGTCGTTTGTCCCGTTATTTCACGATTTTCTTGGTCGAGTCCTTACTTGTTCCCGCTTGCCCAAGCAACTCGCTCAGTCTAAAAATAGCATAAATGTTATTTTTATTATTATGTTAGCTTGCACTTCACCTAGATAATGTAAACTCACGCTACTATTTTACGAGAACATAATACAGTCACCAATAAAAATATTTATGTGTGTTCATTATAAGAGAAAGGGGGTTGCGCCTTTTTCTCTCACATCGAATCCGCAGGATCGAGTTTCATAATCACAAGCCAGTCACGTTTCGACGAACAAAAACATAAAAAAATTGCAACACGTAATGCAGCAATTCCTTGGATATTTCTGGCATACCAAGATACCATTTTGCATTTTACAGAAATTTACAGCTACAATTTCGCACACGATGCGTTGTTGGCCAGTCTGATGACCGAATCGGGTCATTATTATTCTATTCGTATTACAACGAACGACTCCTTTCATCTGCTGATGCACACACTTAGAAATATTTCCACGCCCAGGTAAGTAATGGTCAATTAATGTTAAACCGTTGAAGGGGTGGGGGGGGGCTTACAGAATATTNTTAACCCTTGTTGCGATGGGAAAACCTACGATGTTTTTCACCGATTATATATATATATATATATATATACAGCGTGTCTTTAAAAATCACCTACACACTCCGGGAGGTGATTCCTTGTGAAAAATTAAGTAGAAAATAAACAGGACAATTTGTACCTACATGCAATATTAAGGGAGGAATGGCCCCTTGAAAATCAAATTTGAAAACAGTAATCTGCCGAAATATCGGAAACTAAGTGGCATTAAATGACAATACTCCGAACATTGTTTTATGTTATTTGGATCCTTAACCTTCAGTAAACATGCGTTCATACCTTCCACGGTAACGAAAATAACAAAGGTGGCCACCCTCTTATTGTGTGTAACTTTTGTACCGTCGGGATTTTGTAATGTTTGGTGCTGACTTATTGAGCAGTGTCACTTACGCAACAAATATGGTGCTCTTGTTTCAAGTATGTAGGACCCACCGCTTTCGTTCTAAACACACATGAAGTTTCGATCCAGCGTTACAGACCCTAACATGTAGGCCACACTACAGACATGAGACAATTTTGGCTGCTGGGACCACTGCACAAGTGATGGTGGAAGACATTTAAACACTTTCTGTAAACAACCTGTATCACATTATCTGTTTCTTATATTAAACATCCATTTCGTGAAAACCATGGGGTGTCAAAATTGTTTGATACAATAACCATACTACTTACGTACTGTAAGCCCACCACGATATTTTCGTGCTTTAAAAAAAAATTACTTGATACCAATGTTAATCAATGCATATCACTGACGAGGAGTAACCGACGCGTGAAATTTTTTTAATTTTCTCGAGTCAGCTGTAGGAAACGCAGTTCAACCCACCATTTTTCCATTGGGAGATATCGAGGTTCTAGGAATTGGTCGGCCGAGAATCAGTCAGCTCACCACGCAGAATGGAGGAGCTGTCGTCCATAGGAAAATTTTAATCCGTTTAATTAAAAGATTAAATACTGCTGTATTATATACATTTAAAAATACGCGGGAGCATCCTGAGAAAACCCTTAATCAATGTTTGCATCAGCAAGGGCTCCGGGCAAATATGAAACCCACAGATACCGTTGACAATGCATATTTAATATGCCCATATGCATATTATATCGTAATATGAATATATATGCATATTATATGGTAACATAAATAAATATGACCATTATATGCTAATATATGACTAAATATTTTTATTGATTAATATAAATATATGTTAGTGCAAATCGTATTATGGTATGATTTAATACTATGTACTATTTTTTAGTTCGCGTAATTCATAAAGAGTGAATACTACTGGCACCTGCTGAATTAGAGGCTGCATACACATGTTCGCATGTCACTTTTCATTTGTCTAAAGTCACGTAGTAGTGTGACAAGACTCTGAGGGGGAGGGTGGGGGTGTTCAACAGTGGATCAGTTATATCTCATAATGGAGCGAGCGCACACGAATGTATGAAAATAGGGAAATTTGTTTGCCGAAGGTAACTGTTTTTTATGATTTTGTACTTGTGGTGGTTGTACCTTTAAGCTAGCGTCTCCTCACTGTATATAAATTTTTCCCTGCAAAACTTACTCTAAGTGCATTATTTATGCGTATAAAGAGTTTTATACGCTGACAATGGACGCTGGACAAATTGCCGCACGTGGAGTAACCATATGGGTATTTTTTTTTCCCCCGCTGCCTAAATTTCCTAATGTACTGATTATAAACTTGGGAGGAATGTTTTTAATAAAAAGCGTCTATGCTTGGGTTAGGGGGAATGCATTGGACCATTCACTGTGCGTATCGCACACCGTGAGGGGAAGCGAAGTGGTTTTAACTCTGTTTTTTGGGTTTTTCGAGCCATTATTACTTTATAGAAAGCAGCATAACGCATCCGTACATGACACATGATTATTTTCNTTGGGAGGAATGTTTTTAATAAAAAGCGTCTATGCTTGGGTTAGGGGGAATGCATTGGACCATTCACTGTGCGTATAGCACACCGTGAGGGGAAGCGAAGTGGTTTTAACTCTGTTTTTTGGGTTTTTCGAGCCATTATTACTTTATAGAAAGCAGCATAACGCATCCGTACATGACACATGATTATTTCCAAATCTTATATTTATTTTTTAAAATAATTACTTTCGTACACGTAATATATATATTTATACATATATACAGGTTATGTTAGTGGTGGCTATAGTCACGTAGTAGTGTGGCGCGACTCTGATGGGGAGGGTGAGGTGTTTTAACGAGGATCAGATATATCTCTTAATGGAGCGAGCGCACTCAAATGTATGAAAACAGAGAAATATTTTTTCTGAAAGTAACTTTTTTTTATAATTTTGTACTTGTGGTGGATGTGCCTTTGCGCTAGCGTCTCCTCACTGTATATAAATGTCTGAAGGTATGCAGGAGGCATTGAAATCTGCGCCAATTTGAGAAAGGGTTGCACGTCTGTCACGTTTAATGATTCTCGTCAGTCGTCGTTTGTCCCGTTCGTTCACGATCTTTTTCCAGCCACAGCGATGTCTAGGATGTGATGTTTTACCGGATTCCCGATATTCACGGTACACTCGTGAAATGGTCGTAAGCGAGCATCCAAATGTTATCGCTACCTCGGAGATGCTATGTCCCATCTCTCGTGCGCCGACTATTGCACCACGTTCAAACTCACTTAAATCTTGATAACCTGCCATTGTAGCAGCAGTAACCGATCTAGCTGCCGACCGCATCGCGTTACTCTGATTGGTTCCATGCCTCTGTTATTTGCATGCGCACGCGTATACCAGTTTTTTTTTATCTCTCCAGTGTATTACAATAATGTTAAATAAAGATGACAAAGCCGTTCTGCAGTTACATATATTTCATTAAAAGAAAAGTGACTTTAATAATAATGGAAAACAACATTACTCATTTAGACAAAAAAAAACGGGTCAGCGAAAGAAAAACTATTCAAGGAAATATTTAAAATGTTTGTCAAGATGTTTGCTAGATCAGCAGTTTACATTTACGCTGTTATCTTCCAGGTAAATTTCTAGAGCGCATCCAGAGAAATTAGAACCGCTGTTTACAAACATCAGCTATGTAACTCAGAACTTGCTGAGCATTTGAAAATTATTGAAATTTAAATTATTTGATTAGGCCTCTTGGACTTCTCAAATTGTTAAAGAAATGGGTTTGTCTAAGATGCTTTAATTTGTTTGACAGTCTGGCAAGAATGCACGAATAGAAATATGACTGGACTTCGCAGATCAACATATTTCTTATANCGCAGATCGACATATTTCTTATAAAGATAAAAATATAAATTCTTCAAAATTATAACTTTAAAGAAAATAATTATTGAAAGCTCTCATGAACAAATTATAGTTATACTGTGTGTTTGCGTTACAAACACAGCTGATTCAAAATATTGTAGAAAATTTTTTAACTATAATTTCAAGTGTAAATAGTATATATACTGCCAACGTCGTACCAAAGTGATACATTAACCACTTATCATAAAATCCTTCATTTTGCCAACAATTTTAATTTATGACGTGTTTAGAAAACAAATCCTTGTGGACATAATCAATGATGGCAGACGAGTAGCTTCATAGATAACAGCATCATAAAATATTGGTGTTAAAACCAAACCACGTGGCAACTTGTGCATTCACAAAAATTGCACTTTTCAACCATTTCAAATATTGATGTTCAGCAATTACGACAGAGACATGGATTTGGTTCGGCCAGCGATGAAAGGTTCGTAGGACTGAACCAGATGCCTGAAATTCTCCGAGATACACCTACAGCAGAACCTCAATACAAAAGTATACAAACAGCTTTGAAATATTATGCTTAACACTGAAATTACTTTAAACTTTAATTATATTAGGTACATCTGTGGGTGATTTGAAAGATACTTTAAAGTGAAGTACTTTAAACTGAGATTTTACTATACTACATTTGAAAGCTTGGACAATAAAACACAAAATTTAAATATTCAATACGAAGATAAAGATTTCTCACTACATTTAAATTCTAAGGTCATTATTTCCCTTACTTTTAAGAAGAAAAAAAAGGGGGGGGGTCATTACTGAACTGATGCGTATCAGACATGTGTATTAGGGTGAACATTTTTTTTCTTTTTTTTTTTTCGGAATTTCTGATTGAGCCATTTACGAAAAGATGCTCTGTTCCAGCACAATGAAAACTGTTATAACAAATATACCGAATTGCTTTGTTTTATACTCCCCCAAGAACTGGAAAGATCGTTTAAAAAAAACACTAAAACCAGTGTACGTTTAAGGGTAGTTTTACTTAATTTAAAGACCAAAATTATATTTTATTTAACTTTTTATTACATATAGAAGATGTTACAATAACAATAAAGTGCAAAAACACAGAGTTTTTTTTACACAAAATATAACACAACGAGAAGGAGATTTCTTTAAAAAAAACGCAATATTACAAAATTTTGTGATCTCTTTTTGTATTAAAAACAGGCATTATTTGTCGAGATTCTAGCCTTGTTTTAATGAACCCCTCTCGTCTTAAAGGGCTACAGACAGCGGCTGAAGCTTCTGTAACGATTTTGACGCATCTTTCAGTCGCTTGCGTGTGGCAAGGAAACTTTCTCATTCTGGACAAAATTATTTCGTCGATGAGCCTTGGATTTTCAATGCACTGTGAAATTAATTCATCGCTTATAAATTTCAGTTAGAATAATCTCATTCCAATTGATGAGGTCTGGATAATTTTCGGATTGAAAATCAAATTTAGGCAGCGCGAACTTTCGAATGTTTGAAAGTGTGGCTCGTCGTGCTTTCAGTAATCTTCGTAAGGCTAGAACTCGTAATGTCACGCTTTCATCGGCCAACATGGCTATTAAAATATTATCTGGATGCCCAAAAAAAACCATTTCTCTGTATGACAGGATCAACTATAGCTTTTAAATCTTCTGTAAAATACCTGGAAAGCTGAATGGTCTTGTGTAAGTGCCTAGCGCCATAAATGCAAAGTGGTTGCGTTTTGATGGAAAACCACATTGGGCCATATACTTTTATTATAAAATTTGTTAAAATTAACAAATTGGCAGTCGGCTCAGAGGAAGAAACATACAAACAAAGGATTCTGTTAGCAGTTGTGAGCCACCGGGAATGTACGATTTTGCCAGGATTTTTCTTTGATAAGCTTTCGGAACACGATCCAGAGTTTATAGCTTGACACATTTCATATAAGTACAGTTGGTCAGTACTCAAATCCTTACTGTTTGTTACGATAGGTAGAGTGCACTGGATGGTTTGAAGCGGAACCACTGGAAGCTCCTCGCAAACCTTGAAAGCTTTTCCGATAGGTCCAGTAAAACTTCTAGGTCCAGTAGTAGAGTCATCAAGTTTCTCGAACAAGTGTCGAAACGGCAGTTCATTGGCGTGTAACTGGCAAATGCACCACTGTAGCGGTTTTCCGATTTATATTTCAAGTTTTCGAATAATACCCCCTTGGCTACATGTATAAACAACAGTTCCGTCACACCCGATTACAGTCAGCTTATTGCATTCAATGTTTTTTCCTGTCTAAGAACTCCTTTATTTTTTTACTTATTATTGCTGCTTTTCCGGTGTTTAATGAAAGATAGCCAATATATAGTGACTCTGGTTCTTTAACTAAGCTTATATGCTCTTCCATAATTATCCTTCTCCTGGAATCTCTCATACGAAGCGTTTTATCTTTGAGGCCATCGAAGTATAATCCAAAATTTTGATCTTCCGAATTAAGTGGTGCATCTGTCAAACTGGTCCTCTGCTTCTCACGGGCTCTTCTCATTTTATTTCGGTCCACAACGTCGGACAAATTTGCCTCCGAAATAACACCCACACTTTGGAGTGTTGCCGAAACACTGGCAGCTCCAGCTCTTTCAGAAACGCCAAATCTATCCAAAGTTATGGCTATTGCACTTTTATGTCTGGGGTTGTTGCGTTCGTTGTTGTGTTGCCTGCGGTGTTGTCGTTTGGGGTCGAAGTGTCTGGGGTTGTGCGCCGCTGGTTAATGGCATAGGCTGTTTTGAGGTTGAAGAACTGGTAATTGTTTCTTTATATTCCTCAAATCTACGTTTGCACTAATACTTCTCTGATTTTTACTGGTCGTTTTAAAATCAGTATTATCTATTGCCATCTTTCTTTCTTTCCTTTCATCCACCAAAAACTCTTTTTCCTTGACCGGTACTTTAAAATCTTTTTCACAATAACACGAATCAAAACATTTGCATGCTGAAATGTCAAAATAACACTTTGAATCATTCACAAATCGTTCGATTCGATCCTTATAACTTTTCACTTATTTCCTTGAACCATATGGCTTTAACAAATTCCTATACTTGTCGTGATATGCCTTTATTTTCTTCATGGCAGCGCGATTCCCTATAGTTGGTATTGATGCAAGCTGCCACCTTTCAATCACTTTTTCTAAGACTTCTGCACACGTATCACTCACTAAATCTTTATATTGATTTGATTTATTGCGACTAATCCATAAATAATATAACATAATGTCCTCGTATGTTGGTAAGGTATTAAGAGGTAAATCACGTGCATGACCGAGTATGGGACATGTAACATCTCTCCGTAACACTGCCATCACAAACACCAAGGATTTTCAACGAACTTATTACAAAAAATTGACAAGCGTCCGACCAAAACAATAGTTCAATGAGTACTATGTGAGGTTATGTACGCATTGGATTAACGGGGTTGCAGGGGTTCCCCAATGCAAGACATCGCCAAGAAAGCGTGTAATAGGTAAAATTAGATTCTTTCTTATGCGATTTCAAATACTTTTGTTCGATTTAAGTCTGAAATTGTGTCTGGGAACAGGAGATTAAAAATCACGGAATTTCAAGTTTTTGTAAAAAAAATCAAATGGCTTGGGGCAGTATTATTTGTCAATATTTTGAAGAAATATTTTGTATGTAAAACGTGTTGCCAATGTAACATATTTCCCGCACTGGCCCATTACGAAAAAGAGAAAAAAAATTTTTTTCATACATACAACGATCTACCCTAATGTGTATTTAGATTACTCCCACTCAACATAAAACTGGGTCTCTTGAAGGACACAGTCCATCACTCCCAGCATGTGTGAACATTTTAGTGTTCACNGACACAGTCCATCACTCCCAGCATGTGTGAACATTTTAGTGTTCACATTTCTTTGTTAACACAAGTACCACTTTTATCACAAATTTTCAAAAAACAAAATGTATGAAGATCTTAAGATTTTCCCTATCAAGGCCTACGTCAAGGTAATGCAGTGAATCAAAATAATTTGTAAATCATAATTATCAATGTAGGCCTACAGGTGCCATTAAAACAAAATAGTTGCTTTTTACATGTAAGGTTGATTAACTATGGCAGATATTAACTTAATTATCTGCAATTATCTCATTTGCTAAAAAAAACTATTTCTGTTACAAAATACACAAATTACAATAATCACAGTTCTCATCCAAATTTTAATAAACTTAACACAAATGTTTACATTTTAATGTTATAAACCAGTGGAAAACATCATAAATTTTATAATGAATTTATCTTGCACTAAAACATATACAATTCTCATGAAATTCTATGGTATTGCAATATTACAATACTTCCACAAGCTATCTGAAAAAATAGAAAGTAGTAGGCCTAACTGTAATGAATGGTGCTATCATATGAGAGTGGTTAAACCCGGGAAACCAGAGTTAAACTCCTTTTTCTTGTTACCACTCTAAAACACTTACTCCGATAATGTTCAATTTTCCAGCAGTTTTCTTGCACAGTAAGTTTCACCTAAGTTAGCTTCTATTTTACTAACATCTACTGCAGAGTATTTCTGTTTGTACACTAACATCGCATACTAATAAAAAAAATTTAGTTGGAATACTTTTGCACAAAAGATGCTGGTATTCTTCATCTTCTTCCCCATCTGTGGTAACTGGCGGCATATCNTAGTTGGAATACTTTTGCACAAAAGATGCTGGTATTCTTCATCTTCTTCCCCATCTGTGGTAACTGGCGGCATATCACCTTCAGGAAGCTGCGGTCCAGAGCTGATTGTGAGAAGAAGATCTGATGACGCAGTCAAATTTCTCTCTCGCACCTCTCCGATGAAAAACCACACAATTTCTTGTAACCCATCTTGCGAAATGGTACCCAAACTGAGATACTGTAATCTTCCACAGAAGATGGGTTTTCTGCACAAAGATATAAATAAGTTCATAAAAATTAAATTAATGAAATGGAATTTACATTGGAAGCATTAAAATATAAAATAAATAATTCACAATATAATTTACATTCGTAATGGCTCTAAACACATGGAAATAAAATTTATTTTGTATTTTCAAAATCCAGTTTTGAGAAATCTCTCAAAAATAATTGTACATTAAAAAAAAAATTCTTAGAATTGTTGAGTTTACTGTAATTATTTAAGATAGGGGCTTACCCAAAAACTTGAAAGAAATTCTAACAAAGGATTGTAACTAAGTATTGACGGTATTAATCATGCTGAATGAATTCACACCAAGTCATTATTATAGTTGCAGTGAAAACTATTATTTGCGTTATTGGGGTGGTTTATTGGGAAATTGTAAAAAAGTACAAAGAAGGTTACGAGATTCGTCACTAATTTACACATTATTTATCACAGACTGCAGAAAGTCGGTATCACTGTTACGTACACCTTATAAATATAAGACAGGGAAGAGTTAATTAATCATGGTTTAATTTTTCATCAACAAACAGAACCAGTTGCTTAGACAATCAAGAATGGGGACAGAATTAACTGTGGCTTGTATGAACAAACCACCTAGCATAGCGATTTACATACGGAACACCAATTCCAGGATCGCTGGATCAGGGAATGAACATGGGTCCTCCTGAACTGTCTGTTACCACTGTACCACTTTGTTTGGCAAGGAGGCAGTGAATCACTAACATACGCCACAATTAGTAATTAGTGTTGCGTTTATTACTACAATTCACCAAGTATCTGTGCTAGAGCATTACGAACTATGGCAGCAGAAATATTAAAAGAAATGAGACAGCATTTTACAATATTATAAGTTTATAACATTTTTATTCATAACTGAAAAAAAATTACAGTGAACTTAACATAATCCTAGCCATTGTTGGTAAATATCATAACTCTGTCACATTGTAAGCAGTAACTTACTATAGGCCTACGTATAATTTTACCGGCTTTTTTTACCGAGCTGCAGTAAAAACTGACATAAGTGCACATTAAAATTAAAAGGAAAAATAAACTTAACTTGCCTGATAGAAATGGCCGAAGCAGATACTTGTGAGTCGACAGGCNTAGTTGGAATACTTTTGCACAAAAGATGCTGGTATTCTTCATCTTCTTCCCCATCTGTGGTAACTGGCGGCATATAACCTTCAGGAAGCTGCGGTCCAGAGCTGATTGTGAGAAGAAGATCTGATGACGCAGTCAAATTTCTCTTTCGCACTCTCCGATGAAAAACCACACAATTTCTTGTAACCCATCTTGAGAAATGGTACCCAAACTGAGATACTGTAATCTTCCACAGAAGATGGGTTTTCTGCACAAAGATATAAATAAGTTCATAAAAATTAAATTAATGAAATGGAATTTACATTGGAAGCATTAAAATATAAAATAAATAATTCACAATATAATTTACATTCGTAATGGCTCTAAACACATGGAAATAAAATTTATTTTGTATTTTCAAAATCCAGTTTTGAGAAACCTCTCAAAAATAATTGTACATTAAAAAAAAAATTCTTAGAATTGTTGAGTTTACTGTAATTATTTAAGATAGGGGCTTACCCAAAAACTTGAAAGAAATTCTAACAAAGGATTGTAACTAAGTATTGACAGTATTAATCATGCTGAATGAGTATCACACCAAGTCATTATTATAGTTGCAGTGAAAACTATGATTTGCGATAGTGGTGTGGGTTATGGGAAATTGTAAAAAAGTACAAAGAAGGTTACGAGATTCGTCACTAATTTACACATTATTTATCACAGACTGCAGAAAGTCGGTATCACTGTTACGTACACCTTATAAATATAAGACAGGGAAGAGTTAATTAATCATGGTTTAATTTTTCATCAACAAACAGAACCAGTTGCTTAGACAATCAAGAATGGGGACAGAATTAACTGTGGCTTGTATGAACAAACCACCTAGCATAGCGATTTACATACGGAACACCAATTCCAGGATCGCTGGATCAGGGAATGAACATGGGTCCTCCTGAACTGTCTGTTACCACTGTACCACTTTGTTTGGCAAGGAGGCAGTGAATCACTAACATACGCCACAATTAGTAATTAGTGTTGCGTTTATTACTACAATTCACCAAGTATCTGTGCTAGAGCATTACGAACTATGGCAGCAGAAATATTAAAAGAAATGAGACAGCATTTTACAATATTATAAGTTTATAACATTTTTATTCATAACTGAAAAAAAATTACAGTGAACTTAACATAATCCTAGCCATTGTTGGTAAATATCATAACTCTGTCACATTGTAAGCAGTAACTTACTATAGGCCTACGTATAATTTTACCGGTTTTTTTTACCGAGCTGCAGTAAAAACTGACATAAGTGCATATTAAAATTAAAAGGAAAAATAAACTTAACTTGCCTGATAGAAATGGCCGAAGCAGATACTTGTGAGTCGACAGGCAGCACCCTGCATCCATAGTATACGCATTCTCTGTAACATCTTATTTTTGCTTGTCGACGTCAAAACTGCAGGAAATGTCAAGAAAGATTTGTTTGCATTCCTGTAACTTCTACCGGAGCACTTGTAAACAGCGCACAGCACGGGCTTCCAAACCTACGGCACTGTACAAACATAACTGATTACGTTGTCTACACAAATAAAATACCTTTAATTACAACGAAAATATTCGGGATAGCTTTCGTATTAACTATATCCCGTCACATCTACTACAAACTCAAAACATTTTTCAACAAATTAAACCATGGCGTTGCTTGGACAACGCGAACAAAGGTCAAACGCCGCATTGTTTGTCATCCAAATCTGAGCAGCGAGACAGTAAACACTGGTGCGACGTCACTGCGAAAGGATCTATAATTTTTGTAGGTGCACGCGTGCGTGCGAAATAGCAAGGTACTGATATGATTCGGTCAACGTCGATTTCGGAATTGTAACGAAAAGCTACGACGCAAGTATAATATATGTTAAATAAAAATGTATTAAACATTCGCCCGCACCTGCAAATGTTTCATTACCAAAACTCACACTAACGCCAGTACTAATTCACGGCGCTAAATCTCTACAGGAACGCCGTTTCTTTCAAGTGTGCTGGTGTACTTACACCGGAATAGAAATATGGTGTAACTGCACTACACTACACCGGCTACACCGTTTATGGTTGAATGAAACGAAGCTTTATAATAGCAATCGGACATGCGCTCTCTCTCTCTCTCTCTCTCTCTCTCTCTCTACTCTACTCTCTTACCTCTTAAATTTCAAATACGTCGCTATGAGTGCCTAGAACCTACAAGACGTTATACTACTTTGTCGGCATAATCGTTTTAACTAACAGAGGTACAGGAAGTACGCGCGTGCGTGATGACAAACCTGTTACTTTTCTCAAATGTATTTCTTTGTGAAATCAGTCTCGTTTCTTTCAAAAGGTTCTTTTCCCTGTCGGATCCGGATGTGACGTCGCAACTGTTACGCACAGTATTTCTCTTCGTCGGTGCAGGCTATTTGAGGCACTTTGTGCAGCATGAATGGCAATGCGTATCTTTTGAGAAGGTCAACCACTGGTCTTGGTGTAGCTGGTGCAGTGTAGTGTAAACAAATCCGATGTTTTCGTTCCGTGGCTACAAAACGAGATTCGTAAGAGTTTGGCTCGGGGAAAATTTCTGCCGCAGGGTACGCCGTTGCTCCAAAAAAATCACTCCCTACAATATTATTTACATGTGTAAACCGTAAAAATGCAATTGTGTTTGTCACCGTGCTTTCGTTAACATGCATATTTTACACAGTCGAATCACATTATTATGACCACCTGCTAGTATCCAGAGTAACCGCCCTTCGCAGCACGGACAGCGGTTAGACGAGCTGGCAGTGACTCAGTCAGGTGCTGATATGTCTCCATGGGTATCTGGAGCCGTGCTGCCTGCAGTGCGTCCCACAACTGTTGAAGGTTCAAGGAAGAGTGGAGTAAGATTGGCTCCGAATGTACCAGGAGAATAATTGCTAATATGCCACAATGCCCGCGAGAAGTAATTAAACAGAATGGCCATGCTACCAGGTACTAAACGGCTGTTTGTTTAGTTTGCAAAGAGGATTATGTTCGTGTTTGAATGATGATGGCCGAATATTAAAGTGGCGTACTCATGTGGCATGGGATGCCAAAATCATATTTTTTTTTTGTTGAGTTGCAGTGCTTATTTCCGTTATTGACTACCGTTACATTTCATTTAAAGCACACAAGAATTATTGTGCAATATGATTTATGTATATCTTCATTTTTAACGTAACATAAGGCCATGAAACTGCGATAATCATAGGTGGCCGAATATTGATGTGAGCCACTGTACCTACATATCCGAATATACGAACAGAAGACGAAATTTCGATCAACAAATCCATACATTGAAGGATACCAACTATCAAATAAAATTAGAATTAAGTTGGGACTTAGACTAACCCTCACGTTATGANTCAAATAAAATTAGAATTAAGTTGGGACTTAGACTAACCCTCACGTTATGAAGTCTTATATTTGAAATGAATCGGTGCAAATCCTCGTAATTATTCCCAATATATATATTTCCCAAAGCATCCATGACTTCTGATGTGATGTACCACTGACTGCAACTGTTAGTTTAACTCACTCTAAACTCGCAGTGANCAAAGCATCCATGACTTCTGATGTGATGTACCACTGACTGCAACTGTTAGTTTAACTCACTCTAAACTCGCAGTGAAGTTGTAATTTATATGATGGCCCGGACACATTTGACCTTAACATTACACATACATGGAGTCAACTATAAACACACAGACTACACAACAGAAATACAGTGGTTTTGCTACAGTTGACATAACACTTACAGTGCTCTGTGTTGATGTTGCTACGTCTAATGCCGACGAAATTAAAGTTCGTAGCTTCTGACTGGCTAAACACCGACGCGCAGGAATAGTAACAAACCAAGTTAATCCAAGTTGAATTATTTTGTTACGAATGCTATTTTGTGGCAAGTGCTTATCGTTATGCGCGATTGTAGCTTATCTGATTTATTTACGCGGTGTTTAACTTGTGCGCGTGTTATTGTGTCATGTTTGTGAAATGCTTAGCGTTTGTTGTGCCCGGGCTTTTTCCAATGTTCTCGGCACATTGCCGTGTGTTAAGATATACTTGGAAATGTATTTCTTGAGAAGCAATGAACTGTTGCAGCACGATGGTCAGCCCGCTACGCACACATGCGAACGAAGACGGCAGATACGAGACGGCATAGCCTTGAACTTACTCCTACCAGATGTGCAGTCCGTGCGGCGAAAACATTTCTTTCTCCCCGTCATTGGCTTTCCCGACCCTGCAATTACAGTAAAGCAAAAGACAAAAACAGCAAATAATTATGTCGAACAATCCGTATAAGTATGTGGAAACAACCTGCTGTGGTGTCTAAAGTGTGGAATACAATGTAATAAAATACTTCGTTGTAGCCAGCAAACATTTGTAAAAATGTGTTAGGCAAATGTCACGTCATTGTTAAACATAGTGGAAAATCTACCTACTGCCAGAAAAACACTTTAAAAACAAAAAACATTTAACAGGGGCAGGTAAGCCTAAAATTCAAATTACTATGTTACATAAATGTAAGACTCCCGCCTACCTTTAGCTCTGTGTTTGAAATACACGTTTTTCTACGAAACTATTAAAGGTGTGTCCCATGTGCTCATCTATGAAACGAACACACCTGAAGAGATTTCCTTACCAAAGCAAAAACAAAATTGTTCACGTTAGTCATTAAAACTTTCTTAGATCACAAATTTCCGCAAACACACACCTAGGCTACAGTCAGTAGGCGCGTCCTGTTCTAGGATATTTGTCACAGTCACATAGAGTATTCAAAAATACAGAGGCAAAACAGCCGTTTATTCCGCGCACTCGCCAGACATGCCCTCTTTGACGCCTTGTAAACTGTCCGGCTGGGTTTAACAAAAAACAATCGAAATGTTCTCTTTTTCCAATATAAGTGAAAGACAGTGAAGTTTAACGGTTCTGTAGGTTTTTTTTATATGTCGTTAAATATTTAGTAACGATGCCAACAAACTTCCTGCAAAAGAGCAAACTTTTTAAAAAATATTAACGTGATTCTTTTGTTTTTATCAACACACACACACACACACACATATGTGTGCCCGCGGCTCCGCTCGCGTGGACTACAGAATTATTGTTTAGGTTTTTTTNTCGAACGCTTCCACCCGCCCCGCCTAGGGAAAAATTACTTTTTCACAAAACTTTTGATATCTCTTAAAGTATAGGTGGAAATGGTATGCTGTATGGGAAAACCACAGCTTAAATGTTACATATTTATTTATTGGGAAATAGTATGGTAAACACGCTTTTTAGTATTTCTCTGCTACAGATAGATATTTCTCGCGATAAAAAGTAGCCAATATCACCTTTCAGCCCTCCAACTATTTCTGTGCAAGAAATTACGTCGATCTGTTGCTCGGTTGCGACGTTGCATTGTTATTCCGTTTGTGTACTTTTATCTACAGGATAACCGAAAACTTAGATAATATAGAAATATCGATATACCGATATATCTTTCAGTTGCATATCATGCGATAAGTTATTTTCCACATCGATAACTATCGATATTGAGATATCGATAGTTGTCAATATATATAGTTATCGATATGGATAATAACTAAGTTATATCAAGCATTGACACAGCATTGAACCCCGAGCGCTAATTTTACTAAAAATAAAATTTTTGAGGGAATGAGATATTTTTTCAGGATAAAAAGTAGCCTATGTCACTTCCCGGCCCTCCAACTATCTCTGTGCAAAATATCACGTCGATCTGTTGCTCCGTTGCGACGTGAAAGAAGGACAAGCAAACATACAAACACACTTTCGCATTTATATGTATATATATATATATATAT
>NQII01002179.1:365098-384976 GCA_002778355.1 Clitarchus hookeri
TCACAACCAACCACTCTCTCATAGCACAGAGCGTCTTTACAGCACCCGCCACCACACAGTATAGGCTATTCACGGTGAAGTGAGCACTTTTGACAGCCCTCCCATTTAGAACGACAGTCAATAAATATATTATATTGTATACTTAGACGTTGACAGTCGAGTGCGGTGGAATATACACCCTGTGTTTATTACTTACATGGCAAAATTTATTTTTAAAGGGTGGTAAAAGGATAAGAAACGGCTGGAAGGAAAAAAGTAACTCGGGCCTCAAAACCGTGAACAGCTTATAAGCAATTTGAAAGCCCTGCTCAGGATAAGCGAGGCGAGTATGGAGCAGCGCCGGAATGAAGAGGCTGGAGAAACGGGATATCCCCGAGAAAACCCCGCCGACCTGTGGCATCGTCCGGCACGATTCCCACATGCCGGGAATCGAATCCGGGGCCACCTGGGTGGGAGACGAGTAGTCTGACCACTAGACCACTGTGCCCCCACCCTGCTTTGGATCTACTTGTATGCACGTTGTGTATTCTTCAAGCACATGTCAAATTAACATTGTCATGCGCCTGATCGTTAAAGTCATGCGTCGACCAAGTGAAGCTGTGAAATCATTACAAAAATAAATTCTTTACAAATTTGCTCATTCTTACGGGTAAATTACTTAAAAACAAAAACAAACAAAAAAGTAGTTACAAACATTTACCTTACACGTTTAATCCAACGTGTAGAAGTGGAATTGCTTCCCCTCGCCCCCTTCCCCCTCCCGTCGTTACCAATCTTCCTTGGCGCATGCCAGTCAATATTCCCGTTAAAATATATATGCAGGTGTGTTGCGTACATAATTTTAAATTCTGATTTATGTAATATTGAAAACTCGTGTGTTACACAATTTACCGGAGGTATACGTGCATGGTGTTGTTACAGATAAATCCAGCATTTTACACCAATTATTAGAATAATCGCAACCAAATAAAAATAGAACAACAAGAAATCGATGAAAACATTTCGTATTTCACACCAGTTTGCAAAGAGTGGAAAACCAAGGTACGTAGATTCCGCTTAGCTCTCGTTATAACAAGTTACAAAGAAATTTATCCTTTGGCATTTTAAAACATTTACTTCAATCTTAGAAGAGAAGAAAACGAATAATGCTGAACTCCATTCAAGATAAATTACTCTTAAGTTAAATATTAAAACTAATATTTGCAAACGGTTGGTAAAGAAAGAAATCTTGGGCAAAAGAAAATTTAAATTTCAACACTTATTTATTTAATGACTTGATAAAGTTAAAGTTCCTGTAGATCAAATATTAATGAAAGTTCATCACCGGATATATTACCAGGCCTTCTGGGAGGCTTTAAAATTTTCGAGAAGTGATAAGTTCACCTTCCAATTTGTTCAAATTTCTAAAATTTAATGAAGCAATATTTAAGAAAATTATTTACATAAGCTTTAGGATTACCGACATTTCCTGTTGTAGAGTCAACGATAACTTCCATTTGAACAAGCATTCCAAAAATAAATTGTATTAAATCGAGCTACATCGGTAATTAAAAGCTGTTTCAAAATAAATTCTTCCCTACAACAGCTTATAAAATACCTTCGCCGCATATTATGTGCTAACTAGCCAAAAAATTATGATGGGTGGTCCCAAATTAAATAAATTAAGTTAACATAAACTTACACGACCGCTGTCTTAAATCGTTCCCAAGATTCTCTTTTGAAATCACCAGACCCGAAAATCACATCATGAACAAAGATAAGCTATTTTATGATATATAAAAAAGAGTTAAAATTTCATACACATTTAAATGTGCCGCCAAGACACACTCACACACACACACACTAACACAAACCTCTTAGGCAACCCCATTACCCCTCCATAGAGATGCTAACTTCACAGGAAACTGAATTACATTACAAAAAACGTTATATACCATCAACTTAAGAAAAATAAAAATTCCTTGAAACATAACTAAACAAATAAATACTATCTTGCACTGTAAACAAACATCAATGACATGGTGGGTAGAATTCGAAATGTAAACAAACATGAAATTTACTTGAATAAACGAACTTGCAAGACATGTCAAACATAGAATAAAAACAAACGCATGATCTGTAGCTACCATTACATAGATAAGGGCAGTGAAATTTTTCAAAGGTTGATTTCAAAAGTGCCTAATTAACCGTAAACAGCTTATATAGAGATGAAATGGCGGTGTGCATTACGAACTCCACCCGCGCAAGCCGGCAACGTATCTCCTGGAGATTTAACTTGCCAGACGGCAGCCCGGCCAGTAGGGATTATTCTACAACATGCAGGGGCCGCGGTGGTGTAGCGGCCAGACTGCTCACCTACCACCAAGGCGAACCGTAGGGGGGCGGGGATCGCTCCCGGGTCGCGCCCGACGTCGCCGTTGGTCGGCGGGTTTTCTCGGAAGTCTCCCGTTTCCCCAGCCCTTGCGTTCCGGCGCTGCTCCACTCCGCTTCGCTCTCATCGGCTCCCAAGACCTCGATGTTACGAGCCACCCAAATCACTCCACTCCACGAGATCTTCATCCAATCGCAGGGCACCTTTTTTTTCAATCCCTACATCCGTAAAATATTTACCAAACGTTAACTTTTGACGAATGGACGGATGAACCACCGCCTTCTGACGACATTCTGTTGAAGGGAATACGCACTTTGAAATAAAAACGCAAGGCGGTGGATCTGTACTTATTTATCTTTGGAGGTGAATTCAGAAATTTAAAATGCAAAACAAATTCAATATATATACTTATTACTTAAAAAAATCATTATCCCAAAATGTTTCTCTCGTAAAAACGTATTTCCAACCAAAATATACCTCCAACGAAAGAAAGATCGCGATGTTAAGTTGTCAAACTGAAATTTTGCTTACAGAAGGATTGACGGATGACGGATCGTTGAGTCGCTTTCAACGGACGGACGAAAACACATACAGATGACTGACTGATTGACGGACGGGTGGTTGTGAGTCCAGGTTCAACTACATCAAAGGAACCGCCTCGTAATTTTGCTTCCGTGTACTTGCCTATTCTGTGACCGCGCCACGTTCGTCTTTTCCTCGCAAGCACCGCCGAGTAGATAAGTACACAGGCACGAAATGGCGAGTCGTTTCCTTTGATGCGGGCCTGCCCACGCTCTAATTGGCTGCAAGAAGCTCTGGGAACAGGCGTGTTTCATTTATTTTTTTTATTGCCGCTAGGATTGTGGGTTAGCCATTCCTATTATTACTGTCTTCAAGATTGGAGTTTAAAGGAGATTGTTTAGAAGAATTGGTTTCTCAGGAGTTGGTATTAAATATTGTGGATAAGGTCTTTTTAAGATTAATAAGGTAATTGGTTTGAGAAAGGTTAGATTGGAAAATAATTTGAGCTCTTTTTTTTTTTTTTTTTTTTTTTTGTAAATTCTTTATTTATTTCATGTTATTCGGTTTAGGTTTTAGGAATTCCATTGTCGAGTGGCGAAAAAGGGGAGTGCCCAGTAAGAACCCACTTTCTTCTGTCACTGGAGCTGCCAGGCGGTCTTCTTACTTCTTTCTCTGCAGAGTTCTTCTCTTGCTCCAGTCTTCTTGCTCATCGCTGTCTGAATGATGTAGTTTTCTGTGATAGTTTCCTCGTAGGTGTTCAGATGAGAAAAAAGAGGTCTTGCTAGTCTTGGAGTGTATCCTGTGATTTGGCGCACTAGTGGATTCGGATGTTCTGGTGGTTTTTCGGTGTGAAGTTTTTGATGAGTGGTTGTAGATGAGGTATGAGGTTTTGAGTGTTGATGATCTGGAGCAAGTCTCTTCTGTGCACGAGGCGAGGAGAGGCTGTTATTGTTCGCAGTGCTTCATATAGTCAATTCGCGGTTTCTTCACACTTTTTTAAATCGAACCTTTGAAAAATGACCCCATGTACGACGTGCTTGGTTACTTCCAGAATATGTCACGTCTCACGCGCGTTTTATACTTCTGGTAACATTAAAGTACCTAATTTTTTGGTTAAATTGAAATGTTAATTATATTTTATCTATAAATTATAATATTTCAATTATAATTAATATGAGTAAAATACAGTGAGAAAATGGGTATGTTGGTAACGTCCAGTAAGAAATAGTTCTTATGCAAAATATTATAGTGTGTGCGCACGAATGCCGCGCGTTGTCCCTCTGGTGAAATGTTATACACTCAGTTAAGCTCTGTTTGCGTGAGGAATATCCTGGAAGTAGACCTTTAGCAGGGCTTCAGGAAAGTTGGCAGGAACCGTGAATGGACTACAGAATGTGATGTAAAATAGCCTGCGAGGCCTTGTGTCTGCTTGCTTACTGCGTCCCTATTGGCTGGGCTGCCGAGTGCCGGCTAGCGAGGAGGTTAACAAGGCGCTGATTCGTTAACGACGCTCCGACGTACGCAGCCGTCGTCGTTGGGGTGAGCACAAAGTTAAAGAATCGCCGATGACCACATAAATGTTGTGATAGTCCGGTGGGGGGGGGGCGGGGAGAGGTGTTCCGCAGGAAGGTTTTTTATTTAAAGTGTTTAAATGGTGATAATTACGCAGAAGTCGTGCCAAAATAGGCTACTAGAAGAAGACCACATTTGGCATTATTTCCTAAAATATTTATGGAAAACTGGACTGTAAAATATTAATTTGTATAAATTTTAAAAGTGAAATGAATCAAATAATTAACATAATAACTAAAATTAATATTGACTTACATTCTTCACAATGTCTCATATACACCAGGGGCCGCGGTGGCTGGGCGGGTGGCCTGCTCGCCTCCCACCAAGGCGGACCGGTTTCAATCCTCGGCCGGGTCACTCCGTGATCTTCGCATGTGGTCATCGTGCCGGACGATGCCAATGGTCGGCTAGTGACAGCACGATTTTTCAAACTTCTGCATTGTTCTGTGCTTTGGAGCGAAATTTGTTAAACTGGCCAGAAAGAAGGGATTTTGTAGCCGATAAAATTTTCTATTTGGGCTCTTAACTTGTTCAAAACCGTATTCACATTGGAATCTAACAACCGAAGAAAGGAATATTCAATTTCCGTTTGTCAAGAGCAAGAAGAGTCATCGAAAATGCCTTTGGTGTTTTAGCATCAAGTTTTTAAGTTTTCAGCAGACCAATTCATCTCAATGTTGATAAAGTCGAACTTGTTAGAGCATGTTACTTCATTCACAACCGACTAAGGATGACATCATCTCGTACCTACCTACCGCCTGGATCTTCGGATTGTTATGCAGCACCTTCGCGTCACAAACTTCAGCACCCATAACTCAAGGATGGCACACAAATGGAAGGTGGGGTCTGCATTCCTGTGTAGGCTAGGGTTTACAACTGAAAGCCGAAATTATGGGCGTGCTCCTGTTTTACTTATTACATAACAGGATGTTAATAAAGTATTAAGTACACTTATGGTGTAGCTCAAATTTCTATCACACAACATCAAAGTTATAAAATTATATATTTTCCACGGGTGGTAATTGAGGAAATAAATAAAATAACTGCTTATTTCATTAGATCAACGGTTATATTGAAATTTTTGTTTATTTGCCACAACAACAAATATACATGTATGTACAAAAAAATAAAACTTTATTTCTCTGTTATTAAGAGATGAGCATTAACATTTTTTTTTGTTATATTATAAGTATTAGACGAATAATGATTTTTTTTTTGTTAAATTATAAGGCCATGACTATATCGTCGGGTACACGAGATAGCTTCATTTGAAATTTTACATTACATTAAACACTTTATTTTTACATTATTTTACTTTAAATTGAGAGGAAAATAAAAAATCTTAATTGAACAGTCAAAATAAAATAAATAAATAATTGAACAACAGACGTCACGTCATAAGACATAAAATTCGGAGCACTTCCGAGCACATGCGGCAGGCAAAAATAATTTAGAGGTTATTTGTACGTAGAAACAGCATTCCAGACGTTACCGCGGTGCTGAACGAAGAAGTGGAATCATGTTCAAGACGACCATGCCACGATTGGGTGTGCGGCTCACGTCACAAGAAGGACGAGAAGGTTGGCCACAAGGTTAAGCCATATCACGCGAGCCGCTGTACAAAAAAAAATCACAAAAATGCTTAAAAAAGGATCGTAAACACAAAATGCAATCACGTCGCAAAATAAAATATCCGCAAACAAACTTACCCAAAATGGCGGATAAAACTCTATTTTATCACAAGATGATTAAAGATTCCACTAGTAAAGAAAGATGACTGCTTCATGGCGAGAATACGAAGGAGGAAGTAACCTGAGCAAAAACCTATATACACTAATGTATGCTCCGAATTTCATAGTCTCGTGCGACTAATCGATACATAAATCGAAAGTTAAGAAAGACATATAATAATTCTCAAATGACCGTTTTGCATCTTAATAATTGGGAACTGAGAATTTACACAATATTATGTATGTAAATAAATTAATAAACATAAAAAAATTATTTTTAAACAAAAAGCATTAAATAAAATAACAGATAAATATTAAAACATTACACAATTTTCAGATGATTAAAGTTTGTATTACAACTCTTCAAAGTGAATAAATACAGTTATTAAGCATAACTACAGCGTGTTCCAATAAAAAACATTATTTGGCGAATTACCAAATAAATAAGAAAAGATTTAAAGAGACATGAAAGAAGTGACAACACAACTGGCACCGGATGATGAAGACGCAGGTACAGGTGAGATTACTCCTGGGTCTTGGAGGTTACTTCCAATTGTGTTACGTCCAATTAAACACACAGTATACAGGCCCTGTCACACTATCAAATGTTTCTTTAAACAACCTTTAATTTTTATTGAATTCAATTCATTGAATGCCATATGACATCATACGAACGTCATAATTACTGCCATTTCCTCTTTTAGTTTCTTGAACGTCTCGTTTTTCTTCAAGATTTTCGTTTTGAACATGTTCTATATTTTCTTGAATCTAAAATTTCAGTCACCGGCCACAACATTTCTGACAATATTAATGGAAGAAATCTCATAGTAAAAGAGTTTTGTGCACATAATTAAAGTTGTTCCAAAATAAGGACGCGCATTTTTAAGAAAGAAAATGTACAACAAGAAAATTTGTTGTGATTTAACCAATTATTTTCGTGTTATGTATGAGTAGCAGATACTTCTAAAAATATACTATTGGTAGAGACCTGAAAAATTCGCTGATTCTTTTTGGGACAAGCTAGAATTCGAAACACGTGTGTTTACATAACTTCAGCCATTGGACCACACAATGTTTGACACCTCCTGGAGAACGCTGGCCCAATCGTCTCCTTCCACTGTGACAGCAGACAACCAATGTGCAGTTGTCATCGGCATATTTGTACATAAGACTGCAGAGTTCAGCCTGCAGGTCGTTGAACTCACGAATTTTTCAGGTCTCTAACTATTGGTATTTCTTAAACCGGTTTCATTAAAAAGTTTGTGATACATTTTCATGTCGAGACGTTAAAGCTTATTTTAAATGCAATCCATTGAAAGGCAAATGAAGTGATTTTTTAAGTTCAATAAATTGAATTCAATAAATGTTAATTGATCGTGTGGAAGGGTCTTAAGTCGAACAACTACACACAAGACGAGGAAGATGTTCCTAATACCTACTTATACGCTTTTAAGTCATACGTGGCTATGCCATGACGAAGAAAAACTACATACATAAAAAATCTAATGTTACAACTCGTTAACGCCCGTTCTACAATGCACGGGTAAGTAAGAAAACGAACTCGGAAACACAAGCGAAACAAGTCGAGGACTCGAGATGCATTTAAACCATTCTACAATACGAAGAAACGTACAGACTTGCAACTTACGAAATAAAAAAACACTCAGCTGTTGCAAAATACTGATGCAGGTTTCATAATACACACATCTCATTTTTTGTGTATTTGTACAGTGTTTAAAAATGCGCGAATACTACTGCCGAACAATGTTCACTTATTTATTAAAACAAAAATGATAATCGCCACGGCAAATCGAAGCACTTGTTGCCGTGTATTCCACGATGGCCACGAAAACGGATATCAACAAACCAAATGCTCGATTCACGGACACGGAAGAGTTGGGAGATGCCAAGCTTTCTTACGTGCGTCCGTGCCCGCATGCGTGTCATTGCAGATTGAAACGGAGTGTGTTACGTGTTCGCTTCCGTGACCCGTACCCGCGTTCGAGTCGTTGCAGAACGCGCCTAGAAGCTTTACCCACAGCTTGTACATAGCATAGAAGAGTTGTCTACATTTGTGTTTGTGTTTTTTATATTTCAATCCAGTCTAATATTGTATCAATCAAAACAGTAAACGTAAATAAATCAATAAAGTATTAATTGTTCCAGCGTAGTATTTATATATACAGTTTTATATACTGTAACAACAATAGTTAAATAAACTAAATATTACGAATTGTAAGTATTAACAATAAAAAAATTGTCTGGCATGAACACAATTTTGTTTTTTTACAACTACGTGCCTCAAAAGGCAAATGTATCTCTTAAATACAATTTCATTTTGAATTACCTGACATTTTTGCAACATGAAAACTCTCTTCCAGATATCACAGTGTTCAAGAACGCATAATTTGTTTTGAACCACAGAAGCTTTGGTTTGTACTCGTCTTATGTGCCAGCGCCTTTTTTTTTCTTTATTTTTTTTTTCCTGTAAGCATCACAGAGTGATTTTATTTTATTTTATTTTTAAGAAGATCTTCTTGAGTAGTTCACCCAGCAAATTCAAACTCAGCGAATAAATCAGTAAAAGCTATATTTATTTTGCATTCCGTTTCAATCATTGAGGGGACGTAATGTTCCACAAACATTCATATTTATGGTGTATGTATATGAAGGTTATTATTTCATCACCAGGCCACTTTAACTCGCCCATATTCTCACGCAGATGCTACTTCATTACAACTGCATTGCCGCACTGAGAGACATGCTGCCACTTGATGGCTTACTAATAGGTCACGTAACCCTCCAGGCTGGCTACGAAAAGTTGGACATGTTCAACTTTTGGAGCTGCTGAAATTCTACTCGCCGGCTACTCCAGTAGCAACTAGTAAGGTAGCCTAGTGTGACTCAGTCTTAGGTATAATAGACATGGTAGCCATGCCTACGGTTACTTCTACTGCACGTGGGGGAAATCAATGTTAAAAGTTTGGCAAAGGGAAAATTTTCGCCACTACGTAAGCGCTAGTGTCGGCAACATACCGGATTTTTTTTTACTACGTTAAAAATAACAGGATTATTGTAATAACCATAAATCAAATATAAAATAACTTCGTAACAGAGTAAAATTTTTCTTTGTTGTTATTCACGTTGCTTAAAATTTTAATTAAAAGTTACCTTTTGGAACACAGCGCACCTAGCTGCGAAAATCTTCCTTATGCCAAACTCTCCCATAAGAAATCTCGTTTCGTTCCTAACCTGAATATAATAAACCATAACTGCATTCATCTGTTTATAAAGGAACTCACGGATGCCAACGTTCTTTAAAAAAAAAAAAAAACTTAAAATTACTGAAGGTTTTTCTATTGGAAAAAAGTTTCCGCGTAACAAATTTAGACAAACTGAATTAATGGAATGTATTGTTATGTGTCACTGGTCTGCGTCGTTGACCTTGGCCCACCCCGCGCGAGCGGGCGGAAGAGAAGGACAGTAGTGATATGATAGCGGGGAGGAAAACAATGGATTTTTTTTTAATGACAAGTGAGCGATAATCCTACCAGCGTTTTGAGTTATGAAGGCATTCTGCCGCGATAACCCTTTGGCGGCTCGCAGCTCCTGACCTTCGGCGGATAGGATTTCTGAGTTCATCTTAAGAATGCTCTGGATTTCTGACCTCATTCTCTCGGTGTGACTCGGCGTGCGTCGAACCTTCCAGATGGTCAGGGCGACTGATATAAAAGTGTGTCAGGCCTCCAAGCCGGCAGTTGTTGAATGTACGAGTTTCAGCGATATACGACTAGCGAGAAGAGAAGGGCGCGGCGAGAGAAGTGACCAGCGGAAGGATAATCTGTGACTGTGAACATCAGAGCAGTGAAGAGTACGACTGCAGGCTGGACTATTGGACTGGATGCGTGAGTGAAAGACATTACAAATGATGGCAACAGATAGACTGAACGCGCGTTAATAATTATAATGAGTTAATTGGCAATAACCAAACAGATACATAAAGAAGGACGTTAATTAGAGTTGAAAAAGACATTAAATAGTGCGCTTCCTGTGAAATAAAAAGAGTAATAGTGGAGACAGATAATTTAATGCTTTAAATAATAGCTATATGAATAAATTAAAAATCAAATTTAGTTATTTTATTTTTGTTAAAACCTCTATCCCTCACGAATTAGGATACTTCCCTCTGGCGTTCATGCAACAGTATGTATTACTTGCTAACAGTTTAATTTGGTCTGTTAACTGGTTATGGTAGACCTGTAATTAAATTCTAAGATTGGTGACCTCGAGATGTGACATTTTAGTCACGTCTGAAGTTCTGACTTGGTCTCGTTGGCAACAGCTAGGTGGTGGGTTGAGGGGGGGGGAGGGTAGTGATGAGATGAGGAGACCCCTACAAACTAAACGATTTAATAACCGAATCTTACGTCTAGAAGAACACAAACCAACGGCTTACCACAACGTCGTGGTTTGAATATAACTCAGTAATTTTGAAGGCTGTCGCAAGTTTCAGTTATCTCGAGTGTTCCGTGGGTAAACACTGTAGCAATTTTGCGCTCGATGTATTAAAGCAGTCTACGTTTTTGAAGACTTGGATTTATGTTTGGAAATTCTTGCTGTAATGACAGATACCCATCCCTAACTGTTGATCTCGTTTGTTCCATAATAAATATCATGGGTCTACGTCCGGTTTTGAAACATAACCAGGCGTTCTACAACAGTGGAGCATATTTCAGAATATTTTCAATGAACTGGAAACATATATCAGTTTATCGAGAGGCCTCAATTCCTTGCTCTGGTGAAAGACAGTTTCCCGTAATCGTCAAGGTTAGGAAATTACAAACAACGAAAAAAGGTTTTGACGTCTACGTGAAGACTCGCAGTTCGTCTGATGTTTTGGCGCTCACCTCCCTCTTTTCAGGTCGCTGGTTCGAAGACAGAGCCCAGTGGACATGGGATTTTTTTCGGGAAGTGCAGCTGAGACTGCGTGTTGTGCGTGGGCGTTTTATCGGGGAAAAGAAAGAACAAGACTTCCGTTTCCTTCCGCCACGCCGGCACTCGTACTTGGCGACGTTAAGCGGCACTTACACAACAGATAACTTGAGCATTTCACTTTACATTTCCTTTCCTTCGACGAAACGACCGATGCACAATACAACTGAAAGGTCAGACAAATAAAAATCGGTTATGTAATCTTTGTAAAAATGTGTGTATTGTTTTGCATATCATNTACAACTGAAAGGTCAGACAAATAAAAATCGGTTATGTAATCTTTGTAAAAATGTGTGTATTGTTTTGCATATCATTATGCATTATCAAGGAATGTATCCTACGTACCTGTTTTTAAATTATACTTTAGCATTTATAATAAAATTTAATTTCAAAACAACAAAAAAACTCACTTATTAACTTTATTCTTAAGTATCAATTAATTTCTTTTTTCTCTTCGCATTACATTCAAATACTCATCCCTCATAACCTGTGTTAGATTCTCGGCAAAATGGCTGCTTGGCTTTGAATTTAAGTTTCTTTGAGAGTTCCAATATATCGAACTCCACAGGAAACAACTTGTCGGAAAGCAAACGCAAAGTCAAATCGTAAAGTCAAATGCTAAAGTTTTCAAATCTGCAAGGGCCTTACGGCTCTGTTTTAACGGCCATTTTGCATTTTACATATATATGTGTCATAGCTGACTGTTCGATGAAATAACTAAATCTTTCTTTTATAGCACGTTTACATTTCTTAAATGCCGTCGAACGTAGTCGCCAAATGTTATCCACGCGTTGTTTGGTAGTTGTAAAACGGCAAGAATCTATCGATAATTTAACAATGGTGTTGCATTAAATACGTCATAACTAGAGACACCTGTTCTTCGTGGAAACATTCGTGCGCAGGATGGGCATCAATATTTTACGTGTGCGCAAGCAGGTATCCTTTGGCTATTGGCCGGATGTCTGTGCGAGGATACGTTCTCTATTTGTCTGGGCCTATCAAAATCAAGTTACTCCGGCACTGAACTTCCGTGATTGGCTGGCAGACACCACAAACGCGTGCTGAGAGTTCAAGACGTCCAACCACGGAAATTGCTTATGAATTAACGTGTTTTCCATGGCAACTAATCGTGGAATCTTTTCGCGATAAGCAGGTGGCCGTGGTCGTAACTACTCAACGGAAGTTCAGGATTTATGTTCGCTCTACCGCAGCCATGTCAAACTCGCGGCCCGTAGCTCGTACGTGTCTTATTCGTTTTTTCTCATTTCTCGGCCGTGAAGCGCGGGAGCTGTAAGGGTCATACTGTCACGCGNGTTCGCTCTACCGCAGCCATGTCAAACTCGCGGCCCGTAGCTCGTACGTGTCTTATTCGTTTTTTCTCATTTCTCGGCCGTGAAGCGCGGGAGCTGTAAGGGTCATACTGTCACGCGTTACAAGAGCGCCACCGCCGCTACGCGCAGGCCCCTGAACTGGCGTGAAGTGTTCTCGTAGTGCTGCGTGTTTTTCTCCCTCCCAAAATTTTTAACGGATACAAACTAAGAAGTCAGCTCACAGACGAACATGTTAAAAGCATAATGAGAGTTGTTTCAAGCCAAAACATTTCACCATCTTTTTAACATTTGGTTGGTACCCAGGAAGAGATTGCAGACTTCTAGTAGTACTTTATAATGCGCATTCTTTCCTAATTCCACTATTGTATAGTGTCTATTTTCACATTTTTTTCATGCATNAAACATTTCACCATCTTTTTAACATTTGGTTGGTACCCAGGAAGAGATTGCAGACTTCTAGTAGTACTTTATAATGCGCATTCTTTCCTAATTCCACTATTGTATAGTGTCTATTTTCACATTTTTTTCATGCATGTATTATTTTTGTGCCACGTTAAGTTGTGTAAGTCTATTTTTAAGTTTAAGTATTTTAACACTATATAATATAGATATACATATGTATAATATTATACATATACGTATATGTAATATATATATGTATAATAGATGTATACACATATCTGTATAATATATATAATTAAAATTACTGCATTATAGCAAACAAATGGACAGCGTCTAGTTTGTTGTCCGAAATTTACTTCGAAAACTTGGTATTTAAAATGAGGAACGAATCAGCGTAGTTGTAAACTTGGCTTCCAAACAAACACCAAAATGGTGGCATAAAGAAATCTGCTTACATATTAACAGACACAGGCTGCACCTACTTGTCAGTTCAACGTGGTCGACGTACATTGGACCAGGTATACGTCCAATAGGATAGAAGTACAAGTCAACCAAAGATCTGTTGGTTGTAATTAGCCAGTTTCTTATTTAAAATGACTCGCGTAGGATTCTTTTCTTTCGTTCAAAAATTGTTTTCCCGGATACAATATCTACATCATTAATAGCTGTTTTATTTATTTGGCAAGGGGCAGATATATCATATGTGGGTTGGACAAAGAATGTCGAATGTATCTTATTATCAAGATGGCCAGGAACACTAATACACCCTAAGGTATTTTTTGCCGCAACTCTTTGGACTGGGAAGTAATTATCATTGTTTAATAACTTGCTCTCTTTATTCTGGTAGGCTGATTGCGAAACAAATTTACCTCGAATACCCGCGACATCAGAGTCCAAACGACCTCTTCAGCGACCTCGGCAATGCAGTTATCTTTCTGAAGTACAGTAACATTTTCTTCGGTTTTAAATAATTTAATTTCTCAAGGGAAAAATGCAATTCAATATGAATTATAGCATTTACTTTGTTGGTAATCGCTGATACGATAAATAATTGAAAATTAGTTTGGAATCACAGTTAGGAGAGGGAAATGCGTGAGAATTATTTTAGTACTAGTATTTTCAAAGCGCTTAGCAAACAAAACTTGGATGATATTTTACGAAAGACTGCTGAAGTTTTGGAAACTTTGGCNTAATATTATACATATACGTATATGTAATATATATATGTATAATAGATGTATACACATATCTGTATAATATATATAATTAAAATTACTGCATTATAGCAAACAAATGGACAGCGTCTAGTTTGTTGTCCGAAATTTACTTCGAAAACTTGGTATTTAAAATGAGGAACGAATCAGCGTAGTTGTAAACTTGGCTTCCAAACAAACACCAAAATGGTGGCATAAAGAAATCTGTTTACATATTAACAGACACAGGCTGTACCTACTTGTCAGTTCAACGTGGTCGACGTACATTGGAACAGGTATACGTCCAATAGGATAGAAGTACAAGTCAACCAAAGATCTGTTGGTTGTAATTAGCCAGTTTCTTATTTAAAATGACTCGTGTAGGATTCTTTTCTTTCGTTCAAAAATTGTTTTCCCGGATACAATATCTACATCATTAATAGCTGTTTTAATTATTTGGCAAGGGGCAGATATATCATATGTGGGTTGGACAAAGAATGTCGAATGTATCTTATTATCAAGATGGCCAGGAACACTAATACACCCTAAGGTATTTTTTGCCGCAACTCTTTGGACTGGGAAGTAATTATCATTGTTTAATAACTTGCTCTCTTTATTCTGGTAGGCTGATTGCGAAACAAATTTACCTCGAATACCCGCGACATCAGAGTCCAAACGACCTCTTCAGCGACCTCGGCAATGCAGTTATCTTTCTGAAGTACAGTAACATTTTCTTCGGTTTTAGATAATTTAAATTCTCAAGGGAAAAATGCAATTCAATATGAATTATAGCATTTACTTTGTTGGTAATCGCTGATACGATAAATAATTGAAAATTAGTTTGGAATCACAGTTAGGAGAGGGAAATGCGTGAGAATTATTTTAGTACTTGTATTTTCAAAGCGCTTAGCAAACAAAACTTGGATGATATTTTACGAAAGACTGCTGAAGTTTTGGAAACTTTGGCGACGGTCGAGAGCACAGCTGCCAAGAGGATGCAGGCAGACACGAGCAGCAGCGCGCCAAACACCGCAGACCCACAGACCGGAAGGTGATCTCATAGACTTATCTTTCCACGGAAAGTAGGCTAACAAAATATGTGAGAGGTACAGTAGGAGAATTACGTGCGGGTTTTTTCCAGGCCCGCTTTTCGTGGCCTTGTGAACTGGAACGCCAGCTCGCGGTGTGAAGGTTCTCGGGTTTTAATCCCGGTAAAGTCACAAAAGTGTGTGTGTGTGCACATATATAAGTATGATACACAGTCATCACAGCCATGCTCTGATTTTTTTAACGAGGCGCTCTTAGCCATTACGGCCATTCCGCACCCCGGCCGCCCAGTCGGCGGGGGAGAGGGATCACGCCCTCCCATCGCAGACATGACCAGCGCTCACCCAAGTTGACCAAATCCGAAGCCCCGATCTGATTCATCAGATCGCACCGAGCATGTCCTACCACAAGGTGTGTGTGTGTGTGCACAGTTTTAAGGTGGTGAAATCCCATGCATTGCTACTTCCGAATTTTCTGGAGCCCTGCTAAAGATCTGCTTCCAGGATATTCCTCCGCCTCGTGCAAACAAAGCTTTAAAGTCGTAGAAAATTTGCACCAAAAGAACTACGCACCGCATTCGTGCGCACTCAGTTCAATTTCGCATGAGAACTGTTTCTTACTAAGCATTACCAATACGCCTATGTCCTCTANCATTCGTGCGCACTCAGTTCAATTTCGCATGAGAACTGTTTCTTACTAAGCATTACCAATACGCCTATGTCCTCTCTGTTTTTATTCATATTAAGTACAAGCGAAGTATGGCAATTTGTAGATAAAATATAGGTAAAAGTTTGAGTTAACCAAAATTAAAATACTTTTGTGTTAGCAAAAGCATAAAAGGTTTGATATACATAATAACCATGCACGTCGTGCATGGAGTGTTTTTTTAGAGGTTTTATTCAAAATGTGTGAAGATACTGCAAATGTACTACATTGTGGATTTTTTTTTCCTACGAATCTTCGTAATCAAACTTTATGACCAGATATAAAAAAATTAAATATTGACATCGCTTACAGCAGTAAGTCATAAATTGTAGTCTTCGGACTCTGAAGGTCCTTTAGCTCATACACTGGAGAGCCAAAAAAAAAAAACTGGTATAGGCGTGCGTATGAAAATAACACAGGTATATGAACCAATCAGAGTAACACGATGCGGTCGGCAGCGCCTATATAAGACAACAAGCGTCTGGCAAAGTTGCTAGATCGGTTACTGCTGCTAAAATGGCAGGTTATCAAGATTTAAGTGAGTTTGAACGTGGTGTTATAGTCGGTGCACGAGATATAGGACATAGCATCTCTGAGGTAGCGATAAAATTTGGATTTTCGTGTACGACCATTTCACGAGTGTACCGTGAATATCGTGAATACCNGGGACATACCATCTCTGAGGTAGCGATAAAATTTGGATTTTCGTGTACGACCATTTCACGAGTGTACCGTGAATATCGTGAATACCGTAAAACATCAAATCTTCGACATCGCTGCTGCCGGAAAAAGATCGTGAACGAACGGAGGTTCTGACAGTGCACAACCCTAGCACCAATTTGGTTTTCACTCCCATCACTCTACCACCCATGCCATTGCCCATGTGGAACGCGTCGTCGTGACAGGGTTCGTCCAATTCCAACACACGGGCATGGTACTACTAGACCTTGCTCGAGCCTTTGACTCCATGCCTCATCAATTTCTTATCACCCGCNCGACGACTGACAAGAATCATTAAACGTGACAGACGTGCAACCCTTTCTCAAATTGGCGCAGATTTCAATGCTGGTCCATCAACAAGTGCCAGCGTGCGAACTATTCAACGGACCATCATTGATATTGGTTTTCGGAGCCTAAGGCCCACTCGTGTACCGTTGTTGACTGCACGGCATAAAGTTTTACGCCTCACCTGGGCCCGCCAACACCACCATTAAACTGTTGATGACTGGAAACACGTTGCCTGGTCTGACGAGTCTCGTTTCCAATTCTATAGGGCAGATGGACGTGTACGGGTATGGAGACATCCTCATGAATCCATGGACCCTACATGACAACAGGGGACAGTTCAAGCTGGTGGAGGCTCTGTCGTGGTATGAGGTGTGTGCAGTTGGTGTGAAATGGGACCCCTGATACGTCTAGATACGNGTTCAAGCTGGTGGAGGCTCTGTCGTGGTATGAGGTGTGTGCAGTTGGTGTGAAATGGGACCCCTGATACGTCTAGATACGACTCTGACAGGTGAAAGATACGTAAGCATCCTGTCCGATCACCTGCACCTATTCATGTCCATTGTGCATTCCAACGGACGTGGGCAATTCCAGCAAGACAATGCGACACTTCACACGTCGAGAGTTGCTACCGAGTGGCTCCAGAAACAAACTTGATTTTAGACACTTCCATTAGCCCCCTAAATAACCAGACATGAACATTATTGAGCATATCTGGGATGCCTTGCAATGTGCTGTTCAGAAGAGATCTCCACCGCCTCGTACTGCTATGGATTTGTGGACTGCCCTGCAGGATTCATGGTGTGAACTGCCTCCTGCATACCTTAAGACATTAGTCGAGTTCATGCCACGTCGTCTTGCGGCACTTCTGCGTGCTCGTAGGGGCCCTACAAGATATTAGGAAGGTGTACCAGTTTTTTTTGGCTCTTCAGTGTATATGGAAACATTTTCATCTGACCCTGAGCTGTACCCAACACTCTCGCGACTCGCGGCCGGAGAGTTTTACTAGCTTGCAGCCACTTTTAGGGACATTAGATACCCACTCAGTGAAGGAACTGTGTTCTCCATGTCCGCTTATTTAATAAGGAGCATATGTATTTCTGTATAGTGAACTTAAATGCCAATATATTTTACCTGTACAGAAAGTAATGTATCGTCTTCCTCATTTATCAACATTCGCTTTAGGACTTGGCCTACTCCGGGAAAGTGTTATATGTATTTAAGTTCCATGTCTTGTGTCATGAACATGCTATGTACCAACTGCAAGGCATATGGAATAGCCAATAGTTCCGTCGTCATCCGCGATTAAGTGAGTGAAGAGATTTGGGCAGCTCTTAACTTCGAGGTCTTGAGAGCCGATGTGGGTGAAGCGGAATGAGTATAGAGCAGCGCTAGAAAGCAAGAGTGGGGGAAATGGGAGACCCACAAGAGAACCCGCCGACCAGCGGCATCTTCCAGTGAGATTGTAATCCAGGATTAAGACCTGCGTTATTGGGTAGGGGTACCCCTAGCCGACCACCCCCTGAGAGAGTCTTGTGTCGTTCCGAGCATTCGCTGAGCAACTGGCGATGGCCATAAGGGACATCGCTTCCAGGGTCCGTACTACAGAGTTTCGCTACCACTCATCTAAACGGCCCGATATTTAGAGCATTTACGAACATACGGAGTTTTACTGAAAACTTCCGATTTTTACTTTGAATACTTGTATTTCTCAAATTATTGTTTAAAAGATACAATAAAAGCATTTTTCCTTTTTAATACCTCATATTAGGATTTTACTAATGATAGTTATGCACAAATATAGCACTAAGTTCTGATGCATTGTATCGCACATACATCACAGTTGTCTCTCCGGGGGAAATTCTTTACATCACAGTAATCCTCTCCAGCCCTGCGGGGTTTCTCAGTTGCTTCGGGGTCCTGCTTCTGCTAGGGACATGCTCTGCTACTTGTGGCACTTTACTCCTGTTCTGTAGTGGTAGAGTGATGTGAAGATTGTGTAGTTGTGTTGAAGCGTGATTACTGTCTTCCAATTGACGTGAACCGCATGTTCACGAGTCCTTTTGCCCACTGACTGCCGCAGTATGCCCACACCAGACGCACCACACCGACAGGCTTGTGGGCACGAGTGCATTAGTGTTTATTATTTATTCAGTTTATTTCGTCAGTGTATTTGTAAATAATGTCAGTGTGTAATTCATTTATAATTTGTTTTGTCATCAGGAGACAATTTGCCCAGCCACAGCCAGAGACATGTGACATTCTACATTTGGCAATGCTGTGGCTGGTGCAATGAAAACATTTAGAATAAGTATTATCATTTTTATTATGTATTTGTGTAATTGTAATTATGTTTTGTTGTGTTAATTTAGTTCATATCATTTTTCATCCCATAATCATCTTTTAGTGTATATTATGTTTCACTGTACCACCGCATGGCGTCGGCGGCGTCTAGGCGGCGGAANTATTCGCCAGGACTTGGACGAGCTCGGACGTTACGCTCTCCCCACTCCGCAGAAGCCCTAGCAAGGACATCATCTGTCGAACAGTATCGAGTCGCATCCGGAACATTATAAATCATTATCATCATCTCTTTCCTTACTTAACTTCCATAGCGCCGAAGGGAGAGCGACGTTATTATTTATCGGGAATCAAAAGTGCATTTCGAGCTTCACATGATAAGACACAGGGGGAGTGTGAGACGCTAACAACATTCACAACGTGGAAGGTTAACCTCCTCAAACATTTTCACGCAAACATGTGGGACTCGGACATTTTAGAGGTGGTTGCCTCAACGGTGAGGCCCGAATTTAAGTTAGCCCTAGCCCCACTCATTCATACAGACATAGAACAGTTTATGAGGTTCATGGCCTTACTGGATCAGGCCAAAGTGTACCATAGGGGAAGGGAGGGGCCACAACAACCACAACCCCTGTGTGGAGGGGGAGTTCGCAGCCATCAGCTGGACTTCACGAAGGGGAAGTGCACCAGACCAAACAGCGGGACAG
>NQII01002180.1:13178-49475 GCA_002778355.1 Clitarchus hookeri
GTCAGTTCGAGCAGAGAGTAAGTCAGTACAACAGTTACTAAGGCCGAGATATCGGAACCCGGCCACGTCCGGCAGCCGCATCATTAAGGGGTCAGTCATATCGGGACAGTTGATCATCACCGGGCCGCGGGGAGAGTTGCGGGAATAAATCCCGAGAAGACGTGAGTACGAGTCCGAACAGCAGTCCAGGGAGAAGCAGCACAGGGGGCCTATAGGTCATACGGTTTGTATATTTTTGACCTAATTTACGAGGAATCTCCTGCCCAAGTTTGTCAGCAAATCCAGCCCCCCATCCCCCTACAAAAAAAAACTGAACCTGATATTTACCACACTTTCAACAACAGAATATTTAAAAAATTCCCTACGGGCTGCATTAACAACGCTGCTATTTTTTTTATTCAAACTTTACACAAGTTACTAACCTTAAGCCACTCCTTCTCTGTTAAACTGTCGCTGTAATCAACTTCCTTCCTCTGTCTGGAGCCACGCCCCAAAAAACATTCCTCCTCTTCTTCAAAAGTCCACCTTTCCACCTAAGTACAGAAAACATATTAAACACTCAATTTCACAATTTCATTTCTTATCAGTGTTTGTCTCACTACAACATACAGTATAACTACAGTACAAGGGACATACAGTACAGCGGGACCGCTATAATTTTTTTGGGGAACAACAAAAAAATACAATACTTGTTAACAATAAATGTCGACTTGCCTTGTAAATCCAAAACAATACAACATATAAGCTCAAAATTGGTAATGAGCATTCTGATGTGCTTGTGTTAGTTAGAATGAAAGGGGTTCCAATGAAAATACAGTGTAACCTCACAACTACGAGTATGAACCTTAACAAGACCTTCATAATTGCAACAGTTTTGTAATGCACCGTCAATTTACATATGCAAATCATGTTAACCATATCAGGTATTTACATGTGGTATATCTGCTCACACACTCGTAGATACGAGTGATTGGAAGCATCGTCCTACTGTGCAAAATGCTGTAAAAAATTACAGTAAACATACTAAATGCATGTAATAATTACTATTAAAAATACATTTGTGCGCATTGGATGTATTGACTGAGGTGTGATCCTTTGTGTGGATGGATACGCTTCACTCTCATCCCAATATTCTCCTCGCAATACAACAGAACGCAAAAATAAAAAGCCGCAAGTGTTTTACCTCAGTTATTCACAACCCATAGTATTGAGTGGCTCGAATCACGAAAATCTGGCTTAGAGGACAAGAAAATGTTACCAAAATTAGTTTTGTTAAACCCAAAAGCGATATTCCCATCTCATGATGGTGGAGTCATAGTTATAACTGCCTTGCAAAACACTACCACCACCAGAGCGCAGTGTACGACAACATGGCCACCAGTTAACAAGGGGTGCGAAATTGAGATAACAGTAACAGTACTAGAACCCAAATTTATTCCAGAAGCCAACAGGGATTGGAGTTAGGCCAAAATCGGTCAAAAATTATCCAAAATATCTATAGCAACTGACCTGTCATAACTACCTTATTTCTGGAAACAGTGAGGGGTTGTTTCAGTAAAGTTGTACTGTATGCTACAGGTACTTAGACATAGTTACAATCCATGGAACCAACCACCAAGATGTCTCACCTGCCAGTAGTTTGACAAGTCTGTACCTCATACCTCTGATAACCTGTGCACATTGCTGATTCCAGAAAGAAGACTCGGCGCATGTAGTTACTAGCCAAAGGCAAGAGCCTGAGGTGACATCTACACAGCTCACCAATTTTTCCTCTCACTTTGTCTCAAACACAAAACAGAGGAGATGAGCATGGGTGATACTGCGTATACCCTATGCATAACCATCGGAAACTCTTGATATTTCTTGAGACCTAGCAGCCTCTTTTCAACTATGTCTCATCCCCCAAGCAGAGGAGGCTGTGCCGATAGCCCACAGGTGATGCTCTGCACTATAGGATAGGCAGGTTAAATAACCATACTTGGACTACCCACATGTTTCCACTAAAGAATGTTGAACTTCCCTTGACTGCTTCTGAATAAACTTCTCCAGCAGGGAAATGAGAGGAAGGCTGTGAATATCGAGGCGGTACCTAACATTCACGGTTAAAAAGCTGATCCTACCACCACCAGTCCTAAAGCAAGAGGAAAAACATCACGTGGTTGTCTCAGCTTTATTTGCCACACCATCATGGAAGATCAAATCTCTAGATGCTGTCACCACCAGTTTGGAAACTAATCTCCCCAGCACGAGTGAAATGCTCCACTGGCATCAACCAGTCTTATGCACATTCTCACCAAAATTGCTAATAAACCTTTATACCTGTCTCTGATAAAGGTCAATATCTCAACAACGCCTACTGTAATGCCTTCTGAAAGCCTCTGGACATACACAAGTTCAGTGAAATTTAGCTACAACGCACACCATTATAACGTACTTTCCACTTCAATGTACGTTTTAGAATTACCGGCCAAAAGCAGTACATAAATAATGGTAATTTATTACACATTAACGCAGCAGAACGCAGTACACCTTTCACTGAATGTACGAATTCCTATTTTCCACACCAATGTAACCTTCGATCACGTAGCATAACATATTATTCACAATATCTGCACCGTTGGATCAAAACCACCTCTGTGAATGATATGAAATTTTGATGGCGTTGGCAGTACTCTCGTACAGCCAAAAATAGAAAAAGTAAACGTCGAAAAATCTAAAAACACATTCAAATCAAATCGAAAATTCCAGAAATTATTAAAACAGATAGTTAAATTAAACAGACGGTGCCACATTTAAGACTCTAGGCTTAAATTAACAGTTGTTCCCATCAGGGAAGTGACTACAGTAACGTATCGATACTTCTTGCAGACTATCGATTATGCTCAACATCGTATGAACGTACACAGTTTGGAATCACTCGTTTTTGTCCAAAATGTGCACTAACTCATTGGAATTCAAGCATTTTTTTTATTGTTTTTCTCATGTTTGCCGGTGTTTACTGTTGGTTAACAATTTTATCAACGCTCCCATTTTTTATTTTGTCTTACGAAAGAAAAAGGGCATACAATTTACACTTCCACAAAAAGTGGAAATTTTGCTGGAAATTGATAAAGGTAGAAAAAAAGTAGACATAGCGAAGTCTTATGGTATCACACAGACAACTTTGTCAACGATTATTGATGACAGAGAAAAAATTATTAAGTTGTATGACCAAACTTTTCTGTGCACTAACCGCAAACGATTACGGATACGTGACAATCATGACCTCGAAGAAATTTTAAACAACTGGTTTAAGAAAGCTTTTTTTNGAACAACTGGTTTTTGTAAGTTAGACTTACATTATTTTTTTGTTGTAGAATTAAGATTCTATGTAAGCAGTTAATTACCATATCTTCAGTTTTAAACTGATGGTTTAGTGTGTTACGCAATTTCGCCACATAACTTTAACATGTCCATAACATTTTCTTAGCATATTCAGTACAAAGAAATTTCAGTATAAAATATGGCACTAGTTACGCCAATGAGGAATGAAGGTGCACTGCCCCATTATCCCTCTACAGACTAGGGAAACAAAGTCTCCTTAACAAGGATTTTAAGGGGGCTGTATGGGCCGACGCGTCTGAACCCGGGAGCGTTTGGCCCTGGCTAACCAGAGTGCATAGCTGGGCACTGAGGGTTAGGCTATCCCTTTTCTGGCCCGCCCAGTGATTGGGCATTTTGGAATAGCTGCGAGTACACAGTTATGCAGTCAGTAATGTTATGTTACTGTGTTTGGGATTAAAAAAAATAAGAGTAACATAATTACTATCTGTAGAGGATTTAGTGGGTGTTCTGTAGGCGCAAGCAAGACCGTAGATATGGATTAAAATTACGTAGCAGCGCGGGGGAGGACAAGATCTAGCATGGTCTGTTCAGGAAGGAACCTACTCTTCCTGTTGCTGGTGCCTTGGGGTGAATCCTTGCCGGAGTCCTATTGATCGATCAGCATCACAAAGTACGCTTCACAATGGAAGATGCTCTGGCTTATAGCGACTTGCGGAGAGGGCTCCCTGATCCCCCTTGGTGAAAAGTTGAGAGAGCGGCGTGACCAGCTTGTAGCCTGAGAGTCGTAGTGACATAATGTGTTTGTTATCCTGAAGCCTCAGAGATAGGTTCTCTCTCTCCTTGCCAAAGTGGCGCTAGAGGGCGGTGTGACCAGCCAGCACTAGACACCAAACAGAGGTGAGAGCGCCCTTCAGTGGAGATCGTGCATGCACCAGGAAGTAGTTCAGTGGATATGCAAGCGAAAGAGAATGATCGTACCAAAAAGAGGTAACTGGTAGATATATGTTTTATTCCGTCTGAAGGAGTTTACAAGACATTTATATATCCGACCTGTGCCTGCTGACATCTGATGGACAAGGGACCAAGTTTGCCAAGCTGATTACCATAGGGGGGCAAAGATATACGAACCGAAGTTCGGGGCGAGAGCGACCCCGGTACAAACTACGCCTGGCGCGGATGACACACGTGGCTGATACTCCGTGGCAAGAGCTTCTGATTACTGTGTTGAGAAACACAAGTTCTTAACACTTAATGCAACAAGGCTAAGTTCAACAATACTACTGAAGGCAAGTGATGCAGCAAGTGTGGCGAGGTAGCAAGAGTTGGAGCTATAGAGCTGATGCGAACTTCTAGCGAACTGCCCTGTCTGGAGGGCATGCAAAGGAATAAATACCCTCAAGAGACGTGGCAAGCGAGGGGTGGCTGGTGCAGGCTGCATGGAGGGGGAACCCTCCCCTGATGCAAGGCGAGCAAACGTGCGTCTAGTGCTTGCCAGCCAGGGCAAGGCAAGTGGGGGGTGGGTCCACCTACTCAGACTGGAGCGCAACGTTGTGCAGATTGCCGGCCTCTCAGGTGGCAAGGGGTCGACTCGCTTGTAGATAGAAATGGTACAGAGGCAAAATGAGTGGCGGCGTTCTGTGCTACGGTACACTAGGAGCACCAGAGACTGAGACATGGATATGTGGATATGTATCCAACAGCGCTAGTGATGCGTCAAGTATGAAATGAAGCTTCCCCTGTGAGTACTTTGTAATGAGATTTCACTGTAAAAATTTTGACAGTAATATGGTATGATCAATACAATATGAGCGACAAGACAAATTGTTGTCACTGAAAGAAGCATGTATACAAAACTGTTACATGTAGGTTTTTTAATCATGTTTTGCTGACTGGTTATGATGCCTCTCATCAGAGGAGCTACTTTGTGGCAAAGATGGGAACTACCATTGGCAAGATAGTTTACATTCTAAAATAAACACTGCTGATAAACTGGTCACAAAATTAATAAAACGCAGGCCACATAAGTTTTATGTCATCTCAGTGGTGCATCAAGTGAAATACTGCACTCCCAAAGAAGGCAGAGCAGAAAACTGGAAACAAAGGTCGCAAAGAGGCCAGTACAGTGTAACACACCTCCTCCTCGTTCTTGACCAGCCACTGAGGCAGCTCCTTCTCCTCGATGAGGCGCGACTTGCGGTTGGGCCCGAGCTTCGCCTCTTCTCTGCGCCTCTCCAGGTCCATGCGGGTGAACAACTCCAGCTCGCCTTCACTGCGTGCTATCATCTGGTTCACTGTGTCATCATCCGGCACTTCATTCTCTTCCTAAACGAAAACATATTAAAACCAACACAATTATATAATTCCTCTGCTGTTAGCATGTATCATACATGCTAAGAAACTTCATTTGTTCACAAAATAAAAATTCAGCTGTAATATGAAATTTTTGGTAGTACAAAAAAGATCATGTTTTATATACTCTCTACAAATCTAATCACAGTGGATTCTCTATTCATCGTTTCTCAGGGGACAGACAAAAATTTTTAATACATGTGGACTTTCAATGAATTTGGTCTTGATATGCAGATAAATAAAAAATTAGATCACAGAATATGTTCCATGGATGCAGACTTTCAATCCATCTGGGTTAAATACATAAAGGTTCCACTATATCACAAAATAATTAAAAACATGCAGTCAGGACAACCTTGATTAAATTATGATGGCTACATATACATTGCTTTACTATAGCAAAATTATAATTACTCAAATGCTATAGTAACAGCAGAATCGGTTAATTTGAAAATAGAAAACACATAAAATATTGAGCCCAAACATAGCTCTGAATTACCTATACTACCTTTGTGAAGCATTTGAGTGTTTAATATTTAAAGGACATCTTTAAATGAAGTCTA
The DNA here is from genome assembly GCA_002778355.1 of Clitarchus hookeri. Classification (NCBI taxonomy): domain Eukaryota; kingdom Metazoa; phylum Arthropoda; class Insecta; order Phasmatodea; family Phasmatidae; genus Clitarchus; species Clitarchus hookeri. The sequence goes on from NQII01002180.1 coordinate 19,415, forward strand.
TTCAAAGTTAATCATACATCAGTAAAAAAAAAATGAAGATGGTAAAGCTGGATGATATTACATCACTTGGCAACATAGTTGCAAAATATGAACAAACAATTTTGTAGCCTGCTGACTATGAAAGTACTTATTTCAGTCACACTGAAGTTCAGAATGTCACTCACAAACATTTTTTTAAACAAGTGTTTAGCAAATTTACACAGTGTTTGGACTTGTGACATTGTTTACATGAATTGTTTAGTTCTTAGACCTTTCGTAATTTTCATCACCGAACTTGTGTGGTTATTTTAGTTAAACTCAGTTTCTTGTGCGGGACCCTTTTTGTATTTCCAGCGCGCCTGACTTTGTGCGCGTTCGTCGGTTGTCGGCGCCTCTCGAGGGTTGGCGGCCCTGACCTGGAGGAAGCACCAGTCTTAGTTCGGACATCATGGCGGTAGGTTGAGTCGGGTGCATCTGCCGCCAAGTGTTCGTTTTTACTCGCTGAATTTTCGTTACAGTCCGCTAGTGGCAATCCGAATTTTGTTTGGTTAAATTCACCACAACATTTTTGGTCCTCCGGGCTGGATCCTTGCCGGCATAGTCGTTTTGTTTTGTCTTCGTGTCGCCGGTAAAACACGTGCGTGTACTTCGAGTAGTATACTAAATAAGTGTTTATCATCAAGAAGAGGCTTTGTGGACGCCGCAGACAACGTGAACAGTGAAAGTTCCTGGGGTTTCGTTTTTATTGTTGGTTTTCCAGTTCCTTTGTGTGCACGCGTCTGCACTTTCTCTTTGTTCTCATTGTGTCCACGTGCTCGCGCTTCGGACCTTGGTTTCGTTTGAATCCTTTGTTCTCTGCCTTTTCGTGGAATGCTATTGACAGCATTTGCAATCATGTTTTGTTTCGTTTTAAGTTAGTGTCGCCTTGGCTGCCGTCATCATTTATTTTCTCGTCTGCTTTTATTTTTGAGGGTTGCAATTCTCGTTGTCACAAGATGTCTGAGGCACAGGCGGCACTTTTACGTCTCCGTTTGGCAGAAGGTCGCCTCAAGCGCGCCCACGATCTTGCTTGGGTGGTTATGAGTGATCCAGCCAGACGGAATTTGTTTGTTGCTACCACTCGGGACTTGCCTAAAGTCCGCGAGAATTTTGACGTCGATTTAATTGCTGTACAATTTTTAGCCGATAATTTCTTCTTAATGGAAATTGTAGATGCTCTCGNCAGATGAGTCTAAATGCCAGGTTCAAGCTACTGCCAGCACCAAAGCACACAGTTCAAGGGTAGCTCTTCCGAAAATCACTTTGCCTAATTTCGATGGTGACCCCAGGCAATGGCCTAATTTCTCCAACTTGTTTGCCACTTTAGTGTCGCATAACAGTGATGTGTCTCCTGTTGAGAAATTAGCGTATTTGAAGGGTGCACTTAGTGGGGAACCTCTTGGTATTATCAAGTCTTTGCCCATATCTGCGGTTAATTTCGAGGTTGCTTGGAAATTGCTGGTGGATCGTTACGAGAACAAGCGACTTCTTGTTAACATGCATGTAGAGGCACTACTCCAGGCTCCTCCAGCTTCTGTTAAGACACCTACCTCGTTGCGTCGACTGTTGAGTGTCATCACTGAAAATGTTTCTGCACTTAAGGCCCTTGATGTCCCAGTAGAAAAGTGGGATTTAGTGTTGTTACCAATGATGTGCAAGTGTTTAGATGTTCACCTTCAAACACAGTGGGAGCTCACACTTGGTCGTGAGTTGCCCACACTGACTGAATTCATCTCGTTCCTTGAGAAGCACTGTCGTGCCCAGGAGACAGTGAGTGCAGCAGCCACCAAGACCGCTGGGGCACACTCTGCGCTGCCTAAACCCACACCTGCAGTGCCCTTGTGGCGACAGCCTCGTAACCAGTTTAGCAATCAGTCGTCAAGGTGCTTGGTGAGTTCTACCCAAGTAGAGTGTTGTTTGTGTAAAGGTTCTCACAAGCTTTACAAGTGCTCAGAGTTTGGTAGTTGTAACCCTAAGCAGCGGTTCTCGGCTGTTAAGGAACACAAATTATGTCTGAATTGTCTCTTGCCGTCACACCGCTCCAACAGTTGTCCATCATCCTCGTCGTGTCATCGCTGTGGTGCTCGCCACCACACATTACTACATTTTGACTCCAAGGAGGCTGAGGTAGGCTCCTCTCAGTCTACTGACTCGCAGCCCACAACTCTGTCTGCTGTTACACCAGTGCTTTCAACACCATCTTCTGTGGTGCTCCTGTCCACAGTTCAGGTACACATCCTTGATGCAGTTGGAACACCGTATGTCGCCAGGGCCCTCCTGGACACAGCCAGCCAGGCTAGCTTCATTTCTGAACACTGCTGCCAAAGGCTTGGTTTGGCTCGTAAGAAGACGCATCTTCCCATCCAAGGATTATCTAGTGCAGCTGTCAATGTGGCCAAGTCTTTTGTGTCCATTGTATTAACCCCTTGTGGAACTCCTGACATGCAGTTTTCTCTCAATGTGTTTGTTCTCCCTAATATAACCAGTAAGCTCCCAAGTGTTCAGTTGTCCAGTAAGGTGCGCCACTCAGTGGCCAATTTGAAACTTGCTGATCCAGCTTTCGATGTTCCTTGTCCTATTGATATACTTATAGGGGCAGATCTTGTTCCTCGATTCCTTACTGGTGGTAAAATCAATGNATTGATATACTTATAGGGGCAGATCTTGTTCCTCGATTCCTTACTGGTGGTAAAATCAATGGCTCTCCCATGGCTTCAATTTTCGGGTGGATCGTGATGGGTAAGGTAGAAGCAGAATCTCCTGCTGTGCCTTCAACATCCTATTGCACTTCATTGTTGACGTTGAGTCCCCTGGAGGATGTCATAAGGCGGTTTTGAGAGGTTGAGGAGTTCCCACCAGCAAAACACAAATCTGTCGAAGAGGTTCGTTGTGAGGACTTGTTTTTTGAGACCCACAGGCGTGATACTACTGGTAAGTATGTGGTGTGTTTGCCCTTTCGCTCGTCAATGCCAGAGCTTGGTGCATCTCGGCCGCAAGCAGTGAATCGGTTGCTTCATCTGGAAAGGCGCTTCAAGGGGGATCTGCCATTGAAACGGATGTATGCTGACTTCATGAGGGACTACCTTGCAGAGGGGCATATGGAGAAGGTACCCATTTCAGAATTGTCGTCCTCGCCTACTTATTATATTCCCCACCATTGTCTCATCAAACCCGAAAGCACAACCACCAAACTTCGTGTCGTGTTTGATGCATTCTCAAAGAGCTCAACAGGTGTGTCTCTAAATGATGTTCTCTTAACTGGACCTAGTTTGCAGTGTGACATCTTTGAGGTGTTGTTGAAGGTCAGGCTGCATGTTATTGTATTTACAGCTGATATTAAGCAAATGTATAGACAGATAGCAGTATGTGCTGGCCATCAGGATCTTCAGCGTATTGTTTGGCGCTTTGATGACAGTGAATCAGTAGATGATTATCGTTTAAAGACGGTGACGTATGGTGTTTCCTTCGCTCCTTACTTGGCACTTCGCATCTTGCAGCAACTGGCTGAGGATGGGAGGGAGCAATTTCCGGTTGCTGCAAATGTGCTGAAGTCAGATGTATATGTTGATGACGTGGTTACCGGCTCGAATTTTGTTAGTTCTGCTTTGGCCCTGCAAAGGGAGTTGATTTCATTACTTGCTGTTGGTGGTTTTAAATTGCAAAAGTTTGCCAGCAACCATCCTGCCTTGCTTGACTGGCTCCCAGTGGAAGATATTGAGAATCCAGAAGCCTTGTCATTGGATGAAGACAGTCATGTTGTAAAGGTGTTACGGCTGCGATGGAATCCCAGCCTTGATTGCTTCGCTTACAAGATACAGCCTAGTTGCAAAGAGGCCACCAAGAGAAACATCTTGTCAGAAGTGGCAAGAATTTTTGATCCTCTTGGGTGGCTCTCTCCTCTCACCATGTTTTCGAAACACCTCATCCAGACACTCTGGCTGGAGAAACTTGATTGGGATTCTAAGCCTCCAGGTAATATTGTTGAGAAGTGGAGCCAGTTCAACAGTGAGTTACCACTGCTAGCATCAGTTGTCGTCGCCAGACAAGTAATTGGCCCTGCAGGGTCCTCCTATGAAATGCATGGCTTCTCTGATAGCTCAGAGATTGGCTACGCTGCAGTGGTTTATTTACGCCTCGCCACGCCTACAGGAGTCACCACACAGTTAGTCGCTGGCAAATCTAAGGTAGCTCCAGTAAAGGTTCAGTCCATCCCACGGTTGGAGCTTTGTGGGGCTTTATTGTTAGCCCGTCTACTCCATCATTTGGTAGAGTTGTTCGCCCCTGCTATCACCTTGTCTATCAGTGCCTGGACAGACTCGCAGATTGTTCTTTGTTGGGTGAACTCGTCTCCTCACCAACTGAAAACCTTTGTTGCCAACAGGGTGAGTGAGATCCAGGAGCTCACCAGGCCGTCCTGGTGGAAGCATGTCCCATCAGAGTCCAATCCTGCAGATTGTGCTTCTCGTGGGCTTTTGCCCTCTCAGCTAGTAGGGCATCCCCTGTGGTGGACTGGTCCAGCGTGGTTACGGGAACCACCTACTCAGTGGCCCACATGTTCTGAAACTTTAGTCACTGACACAGTCCTGCTTGAGCAGAAGGTTCAGGTTTTGGGAACATTTGTTTCAGCTGACGAGATTGACCATCTGCTAGCACATTGTAGTAGTTTGACAAAATTGCTTCGAGTGATGTCATTGGTGCTGCGTTTTATTCACAACTGCCGTAACTCTCGTGCAAATCGCCTCACTGGGTTCTTTACTCCTAGTGAGTTAGACAAGTCCCTTCAGGTGCTAATGGTGCATGTGCAGTCTGTGGCATTCAAGGAAGAGCTTGCCTCTGTGCAGAAGGGCCAACGGCTTTCTCCCTCAATGCGAAAACTTGTTCCCTTTGTCGATGATGCAGGTCTGTTAAGGGTGGGTGGTAGACTCCAGCACTCTGACCTCCCCTTCGAACACAAGCATCCAGTGTTGCTCCCCAAGACCCATGTGTTGACCGACCTCATCATTGGTCACTATCACGAAAGGAACCAGCACCCTGGTATTCGTACTTTGCAGGGCATTCTAAGGGAAAAATTTTGGATCCTCTCAGATAAACATGCTATCACACGGCGATTGCGCTATTGTGTGCGCTGTTGGAGGGCGAAACCATCATCGTGCACACCTTTAATGGGCAATCTGCCTGCTATGAGGGTCCAACAGGTGAAGCCATTTGCTAAGGTAGGGGTGGATTATGCAGGTCCCATTCAGACAAGGGCCAGTAGGACTCGCAAGTCATCAGTGTTGAAGGCCTATCTCTGCATATTCGTTTGTTGTGCCACCAAGGCAGTCCATGTGGAAGTTGCCTCTGACCTGTCCACTGATGTCTTCCTGGCTGCCTACAAACGTTTTGTCTCTCGTCGAGGAAGGTCTTCCGAGATCTACAGTGACTGTGGGACAAACTTTGTCGGGGCCCACAACTACCTGCGGGAACTCCAGCAGCTTCTAACATCATCCGCTCACCAGAAAAAGGTCGTCGATGCTTTCACACCCCTTGGAGTGACGTGGCACTTCAACCCACCTGCTGCCCCTCACTTTGGAGGCTTGTGGGAGGCCGGGGTCAAGTCCTTCAAAACCCATTTGGTGCGTGTCATTGGGGAACAGATCTTAACGTTGGAGGAGTTATACACTGTAGTTGTGCAGGTGGAAGCAGTTCTGAACTCCAGACCCCTGTGCCCCCTCAGCTCTGACCCCAATGATTTTGTCGCCCTCACCCCAGGACACTTCCTGACACTGGAACCTCTAGTCGCTGTGCCGGAACCCAGTCATGACGACGTCAGCCTAAACAGGCTTCAACGCTGGCAGCTGATCGAGCGTCTACATCAAGACTTCTGGCAGCGTTGGCACCGGGAGTATCTCCATACTCTCCAGCAACGCTCAAAGTGGCAGAAATCAGGAACAAGCATTGCTCCCAATCAACTTGTGTTGATTAAGGACGACCGAGCACCTCCCTTGCAGTGGCATCTTGCACGTGTAGAAGAGCTTCATCCGGGAAGGGATGGTATTGCGAGAGTCGCTACAGTGCGCACTGCCAGCGGAATCATCAAGCGCACAATTGTAAAATTGTGCCCATTACCCGAGCAGTGTTAGTGTTTTGAAAGGTGGGCGGTATGTTTGGACTTGTGACATTGTTTACATGAATTGTTTAGTTCTTAGACATTTCGTAATTTTCATCATTGAACTTGTATGGTTATTTGAGTTAAACTCAGTTTCTTGTGCGGGACCCTTTTTTATATTTCCCGCACGCCTAACTTTGTGCGCGTTTGTCGGTTGTCGGCGTCTCTCAAGTGTTGGCGGCCCTGACCTGGAGGAAGAAGAACCAGTCTTCGTTCGGACATCATGGCAGTAGGTTGAGTCGGGTGCATCTGCCGCCAAGTGTTAGTTTTTACTCGCTGAACTTTAGTTACAGTCCGCTAGTGACAATCCAAATTTAGTTTGGTTAAATTCGCCACAACACATAGAGTTACATTAGTTTTGTAAAAAGAGAAACAATAAAACAAATTCCCAGCTATGAGGCAAACTAGAATACTGAGGCAAAATATACCAACTATCAAACTTCTTAATGTGTTGTAAACAACAAGAAGAGGGAATGAATGACAAAATTTCAAACTGTAATTAGGGTAAAAGCATATGAAATTCCATTAGAAAACACTATAAAAGTGTATTAGTAGGGAACACGCTCACCAAAATATCACAAGAAATTTGCTAAATCTCAGTGGAACATCATTGGCTTGCAAAAATCACACAAGAATTGAAATTTACTTATTTGCTTTTTCAAATGTTCTGGGTCAAGTTTAAAGTTTATAATCCACCTGCATGTTAGTATTTTAGGACTTATAACGAAAAAAATTGGGAATCTCATAATACTTAGGTTGTGAATTTTATTGCATAATGGTCGCCGTAATTTTTACTTCCTAAAAGTTGTGGTCTTTTTTGGCACTAATGGTTAACCAAAGGAACATGCACTATTCCAAATGTCCCTCAACAAACAAACTCGTGGGAAGGGTGTGTATTCAGTCAGCCGCCCATTCACAAAGCATGGATAGGACGAATCGTATCAGACCTGGCTGCAGTTGAAGGTAGCCGAGGACGACCAAAATGTTTCTGCCTTCGCTCATGAAGGGTGCAAATTTGACCACGCATGGAGGCTATTTGCCACCCATCAGACAGCAAAGAGAAGGAAGCCAAGATGTCATACTGGTTGCTAGGCAACAACTTCCCCTCTTGCAAGTCTAACAGTCCCCTTCATGTTACACATGTAAGGGGAGGAAGCAAGACTGCACTGTACACAGGAATAACTGAACAGGATAGGAGAGAATAATGGTCGTTACATTTGTTGATAGGAAATACTCTTGCCGCGTTACTGGATGTTTGTTTAAACAAAAAATTTGCGGGGAATGTGTGTGTCTTTTTTACACCCACTGGATGTCAAGNGTCAGCCGCCCATTCACAAAGCATGGATAGGACGAATCGTATCAGACCTGGCTGCAGTTGAAGGTAGCCGAGGACGACCAAAATGTTTCTGCCTTCGCTCACGAAGGGTGCAAATTTGACCATGCATGGAGGCTATTTGCCACCCATCAGACAGCAAAGAGAAGGAAGCCAAGATGTCATACTGGTTGCTAGGCAACAACTTCCCCTCTTGCAAGTCTAACAGTCCCCTTCATGTTACACATGTAAGGGGAGGAAGCAAGACTGCACTGTACAGAGGAATAACTGAACAGGATAGGAGAGAATAATGGTCATTACATTTGTTGATAGGAAATACTCTTGCAGCGTTACTGGATGTTTGTTTAAACAAAAAATTTGCGGGGAATGTGTGTGTCTTTTTTACACCCACTGGATGTCAAGNGCGTTACTGGATGTTTGTTTAAACAAAAAATTTGCGGGGAATGTGTGTGTCTTTTTTACACCCACTGGATGTCAAGTGCCAGTGAGGGATATAATTAATGTTAGTTACATCGAATACCAGCATTGTTAATATGTTTTCATCAAGAAAATAACCAATGATTCACAAAGTAGCAACATCCAAAATTTCTACACGGTTTTTTATTATAAAATATGCAATCATTATGAAATATGGTAATCATTTTAAGGAAAATATGATAAACCAAGTACCTCCTCATCAGCATCATCCTGGTGCAGAATGCTCTGAAGAAATTGCTGTCGCTCAGAGCCAGTGGACTTCTGGTCGAACATGCCGGCCTGAATCACCTTCTCATCCATGTTGAGCTTGTAGCGAGCTGCCGCCAGGATGCGCTCCTCTACTGAGTTGACTGTCATCAGTCGCAGCACACGCACCTCATTCTGCTGGCCAATACGGTGGGCCCTGTCCTGGGCTTGTAAGTCCTGCAGGCAACGCATTGTTCTGTGTACTGCAGTACATATATGAACTCTACAGGGAATGATTTGTCAGCAGACTAACATACAAAATAGGGGTTTCAAACTACAGTCAAACCTCATAATTAAGAAGTGATTTTGAGATATTTTCAGGTAATATACAATTTCGCAGGTTAGGTATAAGATGCACATCTAACAAACTCTGTTGCAATGCATGCAAAAGAGTTGCAGGATACTTCTGAGAAACACATCTAAACAATATCTCATTTTAAAATGCTTGCAGTATCATGATGCAATCCTGGTGAGTTCTGTGGTATTACTACAAGCTAATGTGTGCATATATCACTTGTAAGCTAATATATTAACTACATGGTAAGTTTTGATGATGTTCACGAGACATCATTGTGTTATTAAAATCATACCATAGTTTTGGATTCACGTGGAGAAAAGTACTTATTCCAAGATTACTAAAATTACTAATAAATACAACACTGCTACTTGTACCTAATCAAATATCATGATCAATTAGGTTTTGTTTTGTCAGTATTCAGTACAATTTCATCTAACGTGGTGCATGTGCACAATTTTGTGAGAAAGTGATTTTCTCATAAGGAGAGCATTGGTTCACAGAGGTGGGCGAAGCTGGGAATTTCATTACAAAGCTAATTTTATAAAATATTCGTGAATTTGAATTGATTCTAAGGGTTTTGTTGGCAAGTACACATTGCACCAATTTTTTTATTTATTTAATAAATATATACATACTAGCTGTGCCCGCGGTTCCGCTGGCGTGGACTACAGAATTATTGTTTTGGTTTTTTTTTTTAAATAAAATCCATACTTTTTATACTTTTTTCTGACAATGTTTGCATTTGCTTTTCAATTTAAATGAGTACAAGGTGAAAAACTTTGTCATTGAATGTTGCTCGCGTGGTTATAGTAACAAACTTATAGGGAGAAATAACTGTATTTGTTAGTAGACAGATNTGTCATTGAATGTTGCTCGCGTGGTTATAGTAACAAACTTATAGGGAGAAATAACTGTATTTGTTAGTAGACAGATACTGATCATAAACACAGAACAGAGCACTAACGATGTCATATTTTGGTGCTAGAATTGCTTTTTTACATAGCCACTGGTCGTCATTTATATTTCTTTGTAGATCTGGGTATAAGCTAGCAATCAGTTCTGTATCACTCTGCACCAAATTACTAAAATCCCCCATTAGTGACACACATCCCTCTGCATCTGTTTCTAACCGCCCATCTTCAATTTTTAATAGTGTATCAGCATAATGTCCTGTATCAACGTCATTGTAGAGGTGCACTTTCATATTTGTCGTCAAGCTGAATTTCTTGACATTTGCCCATAAGCTTGACGACTTGAGACAGGCTTTGATTTCATCTGCATGTGTGCCCCTCTGAATCACCGGTAGAGTTTGGCGGAAGTCACCAGCCAGTAATAAAACTATTCCTCCTATAATGTTTGTATTGCTTCGTATATCCTGTAGAGTTCGGTTTAGAACCTCTATCGCTTTTTTGTGTGACAATGTGCTTTCATCCCACACTAACAACGTACATTGATACAGCACTGTACCCCAAGCGCTATTTTTACTAAAAAAAATTTCCTGAGGGAACGAGATACTTTTTTGGGATAAAAAGTAGTCTACGTCACTTCCCGGCCCTCCAATCATCTCTGTACAAAAAATCACGATCCGTTGCGACGTGAAAGATGGACAAACAAACACACTTTCCCATTTATAATATTAGTTAGGATTTACAAGCTAGGTAAAACGCAGATAAAATAGAAACGTTTTCCACTGATTTACGAAAAACTTGGTCACAGTTAAATTAAATGTGAATATTATATAGGATACACTTGTTAATACACAGATAAATGCTGCAAATTAAAGGTCAGTTTAGTTTAATTTTTAAATTCGTAATGCTAAAATAGTTTTAAAAAATAACACATCTTTTAATGTAAAATAACACATCTTTTAATGTAAAATAACACCACTTTTTAGAATAAATACCAACGATTATAGCTCTACAATAAACCCCAAAAGTGCATGTCTACTCACTTAGCAACCAAAACATAATACATATGGAACGTGTTGGATACCATCAGAAACATTTCCATGACTGGGGAATCTGACAGCAACAAAAATGCAGCTTCTAAAAAAAGATGAATTTGTGTTCACTGAAAGTATACTCCATTTATCAAGATTATGAAAATATCTATGCTGAAGGATGGACAATTGTGGCTATAAGAAAATTCTTCCAGTTTTGTGGAAACACCAACTTTACATTAAGAACTTTTAGATGTTAAGATTGATGAGCAAGATGATACCTCTGTCCCCCCCACTGCCAGCCAAACATGAGGCAACAGTCACCATCGCAACACTTGAACATGTTCTGCAAGTATCGATGTCAACAGTANAAAATCTATGCTGAAGGATGGACAATTGTGGCTATAAGAAAATTCTTCCAGTTTTGTGGAAACACCAACTTTACATAAAGAACTTTTAGATGTTAAGATTGATGAGCAAGATGATACCTCTGTCCCCCCCACTGCCAGCCAAACATGAGGCAACAGTCACCATTGCAACACTTGAACATGTTCTGCAAGTATCGATGTTAACAGCAGCACAATTAAGCTGTTGTCACCAAAAGATTTGCATTCTGTATGCAGTTGTAAATTGAGTGCATTCATTTTTTCTTAGTTATAAATATATTTGCTTGTTTTTCTGGAAAGTCATCTTTCTATTCAAATGTTTCTATTCAAAAAATCTGTCATGCTGTTTCAAACTATTGTAGAGACTACCTGGTCATTTCAATACATAGACAGACCTATTGCCACATCTAATAGTTTAAACATTACTTTATTTTAGTTTGTTTTTGTAGTTTTTGTGCTTTTTTTTTTTTAAGCTGTATCATTTTGAGCAATAACAAAAATATAATGCCATTAATACATATAAATATGGTATAAAAGTTTGGTTATTACAAAATTGTTTATTATAAAGTGAAAATATTTAGAACCTTTAGTTTTGTATTAATTAAATTTAAAAGAGATGAATGATTTCACCTCAACACAACTAACTGACCACATCATTAGTGTTACTCGCCATGAACTTAGGTGCTCAATCATAGCACTGATTAGAATCACCTGTATAAGTTAAACACAGACATCAAGGCTTCTATCTTGAGTATTAAGGTGGGGATGCCACACAGAATATATATGCTATTTTTTATGAAGACCTCAGTGAGATATATTAACTTTCTCTGAATACAAGTGGTCTGCATCTAACTGACAAATTTCGAAATCTTGGGTAAGTTCATTCTTTCGCCACAATGTGTATTCTTCCACACTGTGTTGAAATTAATACCGTATCTATGTTAAAAATGACACCAGGAAATTGTTGGTAGCACAAATGTGTTACCATTCAGCAGCCACCAATTTAAACATTCAACTTGGAACTACAGTACTTTCTGCAATTTGCTGCTATCAATAACTGAAGTACTTCAGTGAGTGTTTATGTTATACTGTATCCAGTGAAGGTTTTTTCTTCAACAGTGTTGCAATAACGATATACATTATAAACTGAATGGTGTAGTTACTTGATGAGGGTTCCAGTCTGAGTCGAAGATGACGACGGTATCGGCAGCCTGCAGGTTGAGTCCCAAGCCGCCAGCACGTGTGCTCAGCAGGAAGAGGAAGTAGTCTGAGTCGGGGCTGTTGAAGCGGCGCAGCAGGTCACCGCGGTCCTCTGCCTTGGTGGTGCCATCGAGCCGCATGTAGTTGAAGCCGCGCCAGCTCAAGTAGTCCTCCATGATGGTCATCAGCTGCGTCATCTGGCAGAACAGTAGCACCCGGTGGTTCGTCGCCTTTAGTTTCGGCAGGATGCGGTCCAGCAGCTCAAACTTGCCAGACGCCCGGAACAGGTCCGGCCTGGCAAACCACAACACCCTCTCTACACGTGCCTCACAACTGTCACAAAAACATTTAATGCCAACTTACACTGCATTCATGTTTACTTCCAACTTTTCTGAAGCCCTGCTACAGCTCTGTTTTCAGGTTATTCCTATAACTAATGCAAAAAAATAAATACAATACGTGTGGCCAGTGCACCCAGGACGAGGCGACACCCTCCTAATGACAGGCTTTCAAGCTGGGATCCATAGGTGCTCGCCATCCCCGGGCATGACATGAAATGAGATACAAGGATGGAGCAGCACTGGAATGTAAGGGCAGGGGAAACGGAGTACTCTGAGAACGCCCGGCAGCAAGCGGCAACCACCCTGGCCACTATGCCACTGCTGCCCCACGTAATGCAATAAAGAGTTAACCAAGTTTAGAAAATTACACCAAAGGGACAACGCACCACATTTGTGGGCAATTAGTTTAATAATATTTTACATGTGAACTATTTCTAACTAGACTTTACAAACATGCCTATTTTCTCTCTGGATTTATTCATATTAAATTTAATATTATAATCTACAAATAAAATAAACATAAAAATCCCATTTAATCAAACACAAAATACTTTTGTGTTAACAGAAATATAAAATGCTTGTGACAAAGTACATACTTAGGAAGTCCCTAAACACATCACCCACTGGGCGATTTTTCTACTGTTTGATTCAAAAAGTGTGAAGAAACTTGGAATAGGCTATAAACTCCACAATTTGTAGATTCATTAACAATACATTGGAAGTCCCACATTTTTAATGATTAGATCTCATACACTCAAGTATCACTTAAAAAGCAAAAACTGAATTTACAGTGAAACCTCGTTAATCAAAACCTCTTTAATACAAAGTTGTCTTCTTTTGCCATGGAGTAAGATAGAGAAATAAAAAAGATGTCATGCCAGAGGTAAGAATGCCTTTATTTTACAATATGTTAAAACACAGAGTTGACATTTAAATTTCTTGATAATTATTATAGCATAATCATAGCAAACGCATGTCAACACAAACCTCATTATTACAAACTGCAAAAGTTAATGTCCCTTGAGGTTTGTACTAAAGTGGTTTCTAGCTACGGCCAAAATGACTACGTCAGTTGCCAGCAAATGGAAGTCCATTTCGTGGCTTGCCCTAGCCACCCTGCATGACATAGTTCCCTATACCATGATGTAAGGTAGTACTGCACAACCTTCTCCCATTAGTCTGGCCAGGAGTCTCGAGTCTCTACTGACCCAATGGTACATAAACAAAAACTAGCGACTACTGTCCTCCTGTGATGACCAGCCACTTGCCGCTAATACACTAGTTTCAAGCTTTTCCTGCTACCTCTGCGTCTGCGTCCACCCTATGTAAGTCTTCCCAGGAGGCGTGGTGAAGCGATGCAAAAGGATGACCAATGAATACCCATGCCAGCAGACACAACACAGTGCCTTTGTAAATTTATAAATCCCAGTACTACTGGTTGTCACGCTTGTTCATTGTCTCTTTCCCGCATGGTGTGTACCAGCTGGCTTGGATGGCTGAGATGTAACACTGGTTCTGATACGCCATGTGGGGGAAGGGGGAAGTGCCACCAAAAAAAACCACAATGGAATGGAACAAGTGTGAACAATGCCGGACAGCGAGACGTTCAATTAAACATACTCAAACCCTTACGGATTACTAAGGCCATTGCACAACAATACTTTATAACTAAGTTATAAACATCACAAACAACCATCCAGCTTACATTCACCTGTCCCAATGGATAGCCTAGAAATCGTCAAGTATTTGGTGGTCACCAACACTTTGAACGAGAAGTAAGCACTTTGGCTGTAAATGTACGCAAGGTAAGTTGAGCCATCTTTTCCTGTTACCACCCTTCTCTAAGATGATAGCTTCAAAGATGGAAAGACTGAATGCCTGCTGTTTATGGACAAAGTACTAGGTCGGGTTCCACGTGCGAGTGATTCCCTGGGACAGAGAAGCATGAAACACCTACACAAAGTCAGATAAACATCTGTAGACACTGATGATGATGCCAACGTAATGACCGTACCTACTTAATGGTGTGAATAGCATTACGTATTGATAAATATATTTTTTGTGCAGCAATATCTTGTCCTAAAAAAAAAAAAGGCCAGACACTTGAAAAAATTTCAACTGAGTGATGTAAAAATAAATAATCTGAAGTAACTGAATGAGGAGTGAATGTGGTAAAATATTTACACAAGCCATATACTCTAAGCTCTTATCAGTGGTAATAAAAGTGAAACACTCATAATCTAAATTCATTTTTCACATCACACTAAAAATGTAAGCACATGTTACACACTCAATTTTTTTTTAAATTGGGTCCCTTAATAAATTATTTATTAAGGTTTTACTGTCTTACATAAATAAACTGATTGAAATTTGCCTGAACAACTGTACATTATATTATCCTAAACCAGGTGAGAACCCCCAGTTTGTTTGGTCACAGACATTGCACACCTGTGAATTTTGATGGAGTCTACAGTGAGTGAGCAAAGTAGTGACCTGAGCTAGTTAACAACAACTGAGCAAGGTAGCGCTGTGGTAAACCACTCAACTTGCATTTGAGAGAACCTAAGTTTAATTCCCAGTTCAGCCATCCTGATTTTGGTTTACCAGGGATTTCTGAAATTAATCCAGGTGAATGCTGGGACAGGTCCTTAATACAGGTCATATTTCTGAATTAATAGTGTTCCTCTACTAAGGTTGTTAAGAATAGTTTTCTCCAAGGACATTTTTTTTATCAAGTTGGTATGTGTAACATTAGTATGGCAACTTCAACTTGTGTACAAAAATCATTTCAATAAAGATGTGATATTAATTCAACATTTTTTGGTCCTCTGAAGCTGGATGTACGTAGTAAACAATCGCGTCATGGTGTTATCATGTTCATTAAGTTATGAACGTGCTGTTCTTGTGCCGTTGAGGTGAAGTGAAATCGATAAACAAAAATAGTGTGTGCCGAAGGTGTGGTTATGGCTGCCATTACCACTTGAGCTTCAGTTAATCATATTAGATTACGTGATTGAGAAGATCAATGAAGTCACAAGTTTGTTAAATGAAGCAAGCAGTGACCATGAAAAATTGGAAGAGTTTGTGATTCCTTTTGAAGAAATACTAGAAAAGAAACAAGAATTTTAGGCAAACTATTTTGCATAGTGCGTGTCCCCACCAAAGGCGGAGATACGAAGCATTGAAATGTTAAAGGCATCCTTCAATGACTTCAAAAGATTATACAGACATTTACGTCGTGAGTATAATCGGTGTACAACCAGGCAGTCTGAGTAAACAAATCACAGCGGCCAACCACGTGCAATTTTTCCGCCATTGCCCTTACCAGTTTTTTCAGGAAATAAGGCGTAATGGACCTTGTTTGCAGTCAATAGTACATCAAGATGAGTCCCTAACAAATGTTCAAAAATTACACTACCTCACTGGTTGCCTAAAGGGAGAATCAAAGGAACTCGTGCGTAATTTACCTCTAACTTCAGAGAACTACGACGTAGTTTGGACAGTTCTCGAGAAGAAGTTGAAGAACACATGTATTTCCGCAACCATACACATGTAAAATATTCTACATGTAGTGCATGTTACCTCATCACCAGAGTCATTATCACGCTTTGTTAGTGTGGTTAGAGAGAACTTGAATGCCTTGCAGACTGAAAACTTTCCTACTAAGGAATGGAGTTTTTTATTGTTGAACATTCTACAGGAGTAACTGGAGCCGGCACTTTGCCTAGCATTTGAGTTTACTGTGGACCAGCAACTGCCAATATGTGAGCAATTGCTATCCTTTCTCGAGCGTCAGGCAACAGCACATGAAAGTGTTCAGCTACTCTCTGCTCATGGTTTAGCATCACAATATGGCCAGCCAAGCAAAATGCAGTTGAAAGCACAACCGTCTTGTACTAAGACAGGTATTAAATCACAATTTTTGCGAGGCACTACATTAGTGGCAGTGGAAAAGGATGAACAGTGTGTTGTGTGTGATCAACCCCATTTAATTTACAAATGTGATATGTTTGTGTCGTTATCTACAGATGACAGGGTGCAACTGGTGAAGGAGCTAAAACTTTGTTTTAATTGCCCAAAGGGAGGTCACACTTCACAAACGTGTTTGTCAACATTTTTGTGTAGAATGTCCAATGGTAAACATCATTCATTGCTTCATTTTACTAAACAAAATTATGGTACTGTTCAGGCATGTACAGAGTCTGAAGATAAAGTGCAGGTGCTCCACTCTTCACCATGATAATGAAAAGCAACGTATTGTCGTGTTGTTACAAACTGCACTTGTGCATGTGCGTGATGGGAATCGAAACTTTCAGACTGTAAGAGTGTTGTTGGAAGGTGCCTCGCAGACTTCACTCATCACTGAAGAGTGTGTGCAGGGGTTGTGTTTGCCACGTCACCGTCAAGCAGTAGAAGTTGCAGGTGTTGAACAAACATCAGAGTATGGTGCTAAAGGTGTAGCGTCATGTTCAATATGGTCAGTTGACTGCTGGGAAAAACAGTTTGATGCAAGAGCTAATGTTCTTATGAATATAACACATTCTATAACATCTTCAACAATTGCTTTAGAGAGTATGGCAGACCTTGCAGACTTGAAATTGGCAGACCCCTCATTCAATGTCCCTGGAACCAGTTGATATGCCATTGTCAGCTGACATAGTTAGCGAAGCTATGACTGGTGCTAAAATCCCAGGTGAGCCTCATGCATTCCATTGTCTTTGGTAGGATGGCGACTGGAAAGGCCCCCTGTGAACCATGTGCAAATTGTGTAACACCTGTGTCATTTCTTGTACGAACTAACTTGGACATGAAAATAAGAAGGTTCTGGGAGACTGAACAGGTCCCAAGGCTAGAGTTAATGTCACAAGATGACAAGCAATGTGAGAACCATTTTGTCACAACCCATACCAGGGCACCAGATGGTAGATACATTCTTTGCCTGCCATTTAGACAGTCTGCTCTTGAATATGGCCTTTACCAGATTCAAACATCTTGAAGCAAAATTTTGCAGGATTCCAAAATTGGCTCATGAGTACAAGGACTTCATGGAAGAGTATGAGGAACTGGGTCACATGACACCATTGATGAGCATACCAGAATACCAAGCTGCAGGCACAGTGCAGACCAGTGAAACTCAGAAGCCCAGTATTGTGCCCATGCACATTATCCCTCACCATGCCGTGTATAAGGAGACAAGTTCAACAACCAGGTACAATTTGTATTTGATGGCTCAGCAAAGACAGCTAACGGTGCAAAGACAGCTAACGGTGTCTCATTGAAAGATGTACTTAGTACTGGTCACACACTTCAGAAGGACCTGCCTGAAATAATGCTTCATTTTCGTGTTTCACCTGACGTCTTCACAGCAGATATCTGCAAATGTACTGTCAGATTCTCATTCACCAAGACGACCGGAGACATCAGTGCATATCGTGGCGGCATTCCCATGATGAAGACATTCTGATTTATCAGTTAAACACAGTTACCTATGGACTGGTTTCCTCTCCATACCAAGCAATCAGAACTGTTCAACAGCTGCGTAACGATGAAGGACATCTGTATCCAAGAGCAGCACAAGTGTTACAGCATGATATATTTAATGACGATATTGATTCACCACGAGCAACGTCATTCTCTTCTCTCTCATATAGCCTTGCCACAGCCGGGGGTCCCTCCTAAGAATAGCAGTTACATCGCATAGGATGCCTTCCAAGACAGGGTGGTTTGCCTGGCCATTGCCGCATGCTACGCCGCAACCTGCTTCGCATCACGTCGCCGCTTATCCCTCCAGCGCCTGGCACGTGAGGGAAAATCTCCACCACTCTAAGTTACTCTCTTCTCTCCTTCGCCTCTCTCTCTCCAAACCCAGCAACCCCGCGCTGGCCCTGTGAGCCAAGTATAAATAGGACCTGAAGTCCTCGGTTCGAGGCTGTCTCGCGCAAGTCCACTTGCCCAGTGTCACGCTGTCCGAGAGCCAACAGACTTCACACCTCACCTTCGCAGAACTTCATGCTGCCGGAATAACCACAGAGTTTTACAAGTCGCATCCTTACGCTACTCAGTCAACAGCTCTGTTCTGCACGACACTGCCATGCTGCCAGTCAGCATACCGAAGCCCCCATGCTTCCAGCTACCTTGTAGCTTACTCTCAGCTATCACAAGTGAGAGTACCACAGTATTGGAGTTGCCCTCGCCTCCCAAACTGCAGCATCTTCCAAGACATAGGAACTATACCAGCTGGCAACTTAGGATCGGCCCTTCTGGCCTCAGTCAGGGTACAGGCTGGTTTATGTGTGTTTTAATTGAGCAATCAATAAAACAGGCATAAATCGGACTTGGTCGAGTTGTCTCTCCAGCACTCTGTATTCCTCCACCTTGTCCTTTCTCTTTCCAGTTCGTCACCTCTCCTGTTAAGACTCTTCTAGGGTTAGCCACGAGCCGATGCCTTGATCATTTTCTCTCCTATTGATAGCTGTTTCGAAGTGCAGCTTAGGAAGCTTGCCTTCTTAGGCTTCATTAGAGCAGTTGTCTCTTGGACTACCGACCTTCCAGTAAGTGCCTGGGTTAGACTCCGACGTTCCATGCACCAGATTTCTTGTTTGGAAATGATAGCCCAACTCCCACCAGGAGTCCTGCTTTTCGTAACACCTAGGTCAGATCTCGACGTTCCATACGCCAAGTCTCTGGGTTGAAGACCAGTAGTACGGACCTCCCACCTCACCTGACCCCCGCATCTCTCATACCATCAGGCTGTGTCTACACCTTACTGACCACCCACTATCAACCTAATTGGTTACCCCCAATACGTTACACCTCATTATAGGGCTGGGCGAGGCAAAGCAGCCCAGTTGACAAACAGGTATACTCCTGGAAGAAAGAGGAGGCTGCACATCAAAGAGGGTCAACCACCAGCTCAGCAAGCTCCATTTCTAACCTCCTCTGGCACATACCACAGGCAGTATCTTCACTGCCACCCCTATGCCGCCGAAGAAGAAACCTACCTTCGTCCGGCCAGCTAACGTTACCAGGGTAGTCAGGGCCCTTAACGTCACACCTGCGTACATTCCAACCAGAGCACCCACTCGGTCAACGCATGCCTGCGCGCCACACAAAGCTCAAGGCAGAATTATTGACGTGGCCAAAGCCAACAATTCAGGCACCAGGAAAAACTCTGTTCAAGCAACGACCCCGGCTTCACCGTCATCCAGGGGGGGAAGTACCTCGGCCTTAATCTCCAACAGCAAATCCCACTAAGGTTAAGTGACGAGGTGACAATACTGTTAGTGGAGCAGCATCACTTGAAGCAGCCCAAGCTATCAAAGCAGAGCTTGTATCTCTCCTGGCATTGGGTGGCTTGGAGCTACAGAAATGGTCTTCGAACAACCCAGGTCTTCTAGACAGTGTCCCTTTAGAGCAACGGGAGGTGCTGCGAGCTTTGATGGAGACTCCAGCTCTGTCCTGAAGGTACTGGGTGTGCACTGGTGCCCCGAAACTGACAAGTTCACTTACCACGTGAGTGTTCCTGATCTTCCCATAACTAAGCAAAGCATTTTGTCAAAAATTTCTAGGCTGTTTGATCCATGTGGTTGGGTGTCTCCAGTGGTTGTCTGTGTAAAGGTACTGCTTCAGATACTTTGGATATTAGGGCTGGATTGGGACGAACCTGTTTCTAGCAATACTGTTGACAAATGGCTGAATTTTAAAGGGTCACTGAATTCTTTAGCCGGTGTAAGAATTCCTAGGTATGTCTCGNTACTGTTGACAAATGGCTGAATTTTAAAGGGTCACTGAATTCTTTAGCCGGTGTAAGAATTCCTAGGTATGTCTCTGCCATTGATTTTTCAAGTATTCAGTTTCATGGCTTTTTGATGCCTCCGAGAAGGCATATGCTGCTGCACTTTGTGTTAGTGTAGTAGATGCTAAACATGTGGTTTCAGTACACTTGGTAATGTCGAAATCCAAGGTTGCACCTCTAAAAACATTATCTATTCCAAGATTTGAGCTTCCTGGGGCCTTGCTGTTGGCCAGGTTGTAAAGAAACACATTGTATGTGAACATGATAGCAGATGTTGCTCTCTTCATGTGGACAGGCCCTACCACTGTCCTCTCATGGCTTAAGTCTTCTCCTCATAAATTCTAGTCATTTGTGGCAAATCGAGTAGCAGAAGTTCAAACATTGGTGGCTCCAAGTGCANGTCTTCTCCTCATAAATTCTAGTCATTTGTGGCAAATCGAGTAGCAGAAGTTCAAACATTGGTGGCTCCAAGTGCATGGCGATATGTTCCGTCTGCAGACAACCCAGCAGATTTGGCATCAAGGGGTTCACTTCCAGACCAGTTGGTGAACAGTACCTTGTGGTTTCATGGCCTTGATTAGCTGAAGGATTCTGAAGGAAATTGGCCTGCAGATCGAGTTGAAGTGTTTTGTGAAGTCAAATTTTGCAAGTATAATCCAGTGCAGGTATGTGTCCTAGTTGCTGAAACCAACCAGGAGGGCGGTGTAAAGTTGTTGGAGTCCTTTTCTTCCTTGTCATGCCTGAAAAGGGTGACTGCCTGGCTTATCAGAGCTCGAGATGCCTTTCAAAACAAACCTCATCCAACAGCTCACTACCTGACATATGAAGAAATTTATTTTGGGTTTTGTTTGTGCAACAATACTACCTTTCAGATGAAATTACGCTACTTAAAAGAGGTGAAAGTTCCCGTACTCATAGAAAAATTGCACCCCTTTCTCGATACCCAGGGTGTTGTCAGGGTGGGTGGCAGATTGCAACATTTGTCCTTAGGTGATGGAGCCAAACACCCAATTTTGATTTCAGGCAAATGTCATTTGGCAATTTCNGATTGCAACATTTGTCCTTAGGTGATGGAGCCAAACACCCAATTTTGATTTCAGGCAAATGTCATTTGGCAATTTCAATCATCAATTTATTTCACGTTGCTTACTTGCATGCAGGACCGCAAACTACCCACTCCATAATTCAAATAAAATTTGTGATTCTACGTGCTTGGCGGATCATTCGACAGCAGATACACAAATGTGTTAGTTGTTTTGCGTGTGCAGTCCCAAGGCTCATGCACCTCTCATGGGAAGTCTGCCAGAGTCCAGATTTTGTCAGATTCGTCCATTCCTAAATGTTGGCGTCAATTTTGGTGGACCATTTGTAACCAAACCAGCCAAGACACGAAAGACAACTTCTATGAAGAGCTACCTGTGCTTGTTCGTCTGCTTGTCTACCAAGGCGGTGCATTTGGAGTTGGTTTCTTCACTTGCCACAAAGGCCTTTGTTGTAACTGTATCACTTAGGAAGACCGCTGCTGACATGTATTCTGACCAAGGTACAAATCTTGTTGGTGTAGCACAGCAACTGAGACAGCTGTACCTAGCCTTGTTTGCAGAACCAATGTGGCAATCTCTTCAAACACAACTCATTCAGCTCAACATCAGGTGGCACTTGAACCCTCCTGTGAGCCCTCACTTCAGAGGATTACGGAAGATGGCTATTAAGTCTGTTAAGACTCACATGAGGCGAGTCATAGGTAATCAAGTTCTTACATTTGAGGAGTTGTCAACCTTGTTTGTAGAAATTTCTGACATAATGAACTCATGACCACTTTGCCCACTCTCCACTGATCCATCAGAATTTGACGTTCTGACTCCTGGCCACATTTTAGTTGGTGCACCACTTGTTGGCCTGAAGAAAACCTGTTGACAGTGACGAGCAACCACTTGAATCACTGGCAGCTCGTGTGCAGATTGAAGCAGTCTATCTAGAAACGCTGGAGCTCAGAGTACCATCATNCCACTTGAATCACTGGCAGCTCGTGTGCAGATTGAAGCAGTCTATCTAGAAACGCTGGAGCTCAGAGTACCATCACACTCTGCATCAAAGGACCAAACGGAATCTTCCAGTACCAGACGCAAAGGAAGGCATGCTAGTATTGGTGAAGGACACAAACCTACCTGCCTTGCATTGGAAGATAGCAAGAAAGAATTGTGAAGACTCTAAGGACCACAAATGCAACTATTAAAGACCTGTGACAAAGATGTCAGTTACCCCTAAACTAGATCGTCTGTGCTGTATAATCCCACATTGCCTTGTGGTNCCACTTGAATCACTGGCAGCTCGTGTGCAGATTGAAGCAGTCTATCTAGAAACGCTGGAGCTCAGAGTACCATCATACTCTGCATCAAAGGACCAAACGGAATCTTCCAGTACCAGACGCAAAGGAAGGCATGCTAGTATTGGTGAAGGACACAAACCTACCTGCCTTGCATTGGAAGATAGCAAGAAAGAATTGTGAAGACTCGAAGGACCACAAATGCAACTATGCAAAGACCTGTGACAAAGATGTCAGTTACCCCTAAACTAGATCGTCTGTGCTGTATAATCCCACATTGCCTTGTGGTNAAAGACCTGTGACAAAGATGTCAGTTACCCCTAAACTAGATCGTCTGTGCTGTATAATCCCACATTGCCTTGTGGTGTAGTTACAAGTGAATGTAATTTTTTTAAAATTATTAGTTATTAGTGTATTGTGTAAACTGTTTAAGGCGTAGAAAATGTACCATTTTCGGTGGACGGCATGTTAAGAATTGTTTTCTTCAAGGACATTTTTTTTATCGAGTTTGTATGTGTAACAGTAGTATGGCGACATCAAATCGTGTACAAAAAACATTTCAATAAATATGTGATATTAATTCAACAAAGGTCACATTGCAGTTCGGGGTCACTTGNATCGTGTACAAAAAACATTTCAATAAATATGTGATATTAATTCAACAAAGGTCACATTGCAGTTCGGGGTCACTTGAAAACACTTAATAAATACATTAAAAATCTGTTAAGAGGTTTCTAAAGGAACTGAAAAATTTAATCTTATTACTAACCAGGAAAACTTTACAAAAGTACAAGAGTTTGAGATTTTTTTTTTCATTTGAGGCATAGCGATAGAGACGACAGTGAACACAGGTGCCCAGCGCNAGTACAAGAGTTTGAGATTTTTTTTTTCATTTGAGGCATAGCGATAGAGACGACAGTGAACACAGGTGCCCAGCGCTTCACCGCTCATACGTGTAAGGGCACAGAAACCGGCATGCAGTGCTTGTGTCATTACATTTTCATTTTCATGTGCAAATTATATCTGTAACAGTGGGACTTTATTACATGCGATGAAGCCCACAGATGTACCTACGATTGTGTGGTTTTACTTTTCCCCATCACCTTAAGTAAACTGTGCAGGCAAACTCTAAAAATGTGAATTTTTTACAGTTTTACTTGTCAACAAAGAATGTACAGAAAATAAGTCTAGAAGGTAAAACTAAATAAAATGAATATACAATAAATAGTTGATAAGCGGAGTGCGAAAGGCGCATGTACTCACCCACTGACGACACTGGTGTTGCTGCTAATGTGTTCGCAGTACTTCTCCTCAATGTTCTGGAACATGAAGGGGTGGTTGCAGAGTTTGCGCAGCTGCACAATGGTGTTCATGAGGGCCTTGGCCCCGCCCTTGCCCTGCTTGCCCTTCTCCGAGCCGTCCGTCAGCAGGACGCCCTTGCTCTGCATGTGCCTGCAACACCGGCCACACTGCCAGTCTCATCCTCGCACCACGCACACTTCAGTCAAGCATTAAACACGAGTACACATACTGCTTCGTAGCTGAACCTTTCTCAATGACTCTTCAAAGTTGCCTTTTACAAATAATTTTTTTACTACAGTACATGAAATTTTCAGGGAGCAAGATGGCATTAATGAGGAGNAAAGTTGCCTTTTACAAATAATTTTTTTACTACAGTACATGAAATTTTCAGGGAGCAAGATGGCATTAATGAGGAGGGAAAGAATTCAAAATTAAATGGTACGAGATAAAGTACAGAAACAGTGGCTGGCACAGATCGTAGAGGAGACAAGAATGTGTGGTGGTATGGAACTTGCCAAGAGGATGGGAAGTGAGAGGTCGACAAGAAGGATATTGGAGCTGAAGTACAATGGAAAAAAAGCTGCAAGGAAGACCATAGAAGAGATGGTAGAAGCAAATGGCTGAGCGAGAGTTGTGGAGAGACAGCGGAAGACAGAGGCATTTTACCCAGCTGATCTGGCCACAAGATGGAAACAACTAAGGATGATGATGATGATGGTGACTACAGTATCAATATATGAGGACTGATTCAGAAGTCATGGCAGCTATTGCTTATCTCCCGAAAATGACCCAACACAGGAAATGTACTACGTACAGTTGAAAGTGGATGACATGTACGTTTTAAAGGTGACACCACATGGTGTAAGGATGCAGGAATGTCCGGCAAGGAACAAAGACAAATATGGCTGCTTGAAATTGCAGTTTAATTGATACATTCTTGTACAAACTGTATACACTCATGTGAACGGGTACATATCAAATGTGCACGAGCTATTTAACATCCCTCAAAGTAATCTCAGAGGTTGTCCATGGTTCGTTGCCAGCTATGAGGCAGACATCATCACAGCATTTACGACGAGAGGTGATGCACATTGATGGATCTCATGCAGCCGATGGTATTTACCGTCTGCCCTATAGCTGGTAATGAACCGTGGACAACCATTCAGGCCCTGGTGGTGTGGTTCGAGTGGTTTCACTTTGGACAACTCAAGGGGAGCTTACTCGGCCTGTCACCAAGATTTTTCCTTTGCCAGTGAAGTAGAAAAGCAGCTGAAGAACCCTAGTGATACAGAACAATTTTGTTTTGTGTTAAATGTGTGTACTTTTTCAGTGGTAGTCTTCTTACAACTAGAAAATATTTATTTTCAGTGGGCAGAATGTTGGCGCCAGTAACATTTTTTAATTTGCGTTACGTGAGACAGTTTTGCACACTGTATGTGACTGTCACACTAGCGCTGCAAGTGGTGATAAATGGCAATTACGTGAAGTAATGGCGGACGGTTCGTGCCTTTATTTTTGTGTGCTCAACCAACTTATATTACTTAAAAAAGAACAATTTAAAACAAAACTAAATATTTAGAAGCTTTCCTTACATTTGATCTTTATCTGTAAAACATAATGACACAGAAGTGCAACTAGTTTGTAAACAAAGCAAAACATCATACTTGTAGAGCACTTTCTGCAGTCCAGACATGTCGCACTTCACAATGTACTCCACTTTATCTGGCAACTGAGACTCCACCTCCTTCTTCAGCCGACGCAGCAGGAAGGGCCGCAGGACTTTGTGCAGACGTCTTATGATCAGGATTGTCTCTTCTTCATTCAGCTCAACCTGAACCACAACACAATACTGGTCAAAAACCTGCAGTCCACCATTCTCGCAATTTTAAAACTTGCACCACTGGAATACAACCAAAAATTTATAACCGCCCTTGATGGTGAAGAGATCTTGCATGAAAATTTTACTTTTAAACTTGAGGCACTTGGCAGCGATAACGAAGACAGTAGGTTGCTCATATGAGCTGATCTACAAATTCCTTATAACGAGCTATGACTATTGATAAAAAAAAGCACGTAATAAGTCCCAAAATTTTTTATTTATAGATAATTAACTACTTTCGGTTAAAGCATTCAAAAATTTAAAAAAAAAGGGACACACACACACACACACACATACATACATATACACACACACAGATAGGAAAGTGATCTCGTAAGCCTTCTCTCCTTCGGAAAGTAGGCTAAACAGGAGTTGAAATTTGATTACATGTATTGGACTCTACACCACCTGACCCTTAGCTCAATGCTTATAAATTACATCTCCTGATGTTTCCCAACAAGTCTGGCCTCCTTGCAACATGACTGTAGCATTTTTGTGTAAAAGACAACTATAAATAAATATTGAGGGGAGCGGAAGCTGCTTGTGACAGAGTAGCGCCCGTCTGGTGGNAGAGACACACACACACACACATACACACACGCACGCGCACACATACACACACGCACGCGCACACATACACACACACATAGGAAAGTGATCTCGTAAGCCTTTCTCTCCTTCGGAAAGTAGGCTAAGCAGGAGTTGAAATTTGATTACATGTATTGGACTCTACACTACCTGACCCTTAGCTCAATGCTTATAAATTACATCTCCTGATGTTTCCCAACAAGTCTGGCCTCCTTGCAACATGACTGTAGCATTTTTGTGTAAAAGACAACTATAAATAAATATTGAGGGGAGCGGAAGCTGCTTGTGACAGAGTAGCGCCCGTCTGGTGGTGGGTTCTTGAGGTGTTACAGAAAATGAGATCCTACAAGGAGTAGCGATGGAATGTAAGGTGGAGGAAAAGGGAGCACATCAAGAAAACCTACTGGCTAATACAATATCAGCCACATTTCTCATACATGGTAGTGACCCAGCTGGGAAAGGCAACCCAAAATTTTCTACTTTTTTCACCCATTTTTTTTATGGTTCCTCGAAACGAGTTGTTATAGAAAGATGGGTGCAATAAATTGAGTCAATATACAGAAGTCCTACTGTAATTTGACTCTCTTACAAAGTTTCCTGAGTTAATGGGCCTAAATTTTTCAGTCTGTTCAGAAATTTCTTTAGAGAGTTATACTGTATCTTAAAAAGGAGGGGGACAAGGGGACATAAAATAAAAAGTACTCTCAGATTGGTACTTGCAGAAAGAAACACATTCACCCTACTATTCTTGCATTACACTCACCTTCTCGCCGGTGGTAGCAAAGGGAGCATTGAACCACTGTTCGAAGGTGCTGCAGGACTTGAAGATAGAGGGCAGCAGGAAGTTGAGAAGTGCCCACAGCTCAGGCAGCTTATTCTGCAGCGGTGTGCCGGTCAGCAGCAGGCGGTGGGTGGCGTTGTAGTGCGTGTTCAGCACCTGCGTCAGCTTGCAGTGGTGGTTCTTCATGCGGTGACCCTCATCTATTATCATGTACTTCCAGTGCAGCTGCCCCAACACACATACACACACACATCCCCTTCATTATCTCTCCCTGAGCATACTTTCATCCCTCTGAACTTTCTCTAACAGATGACTATAGACTGTTCATTGTTAATTGAACACTTTTGAAATCAACTTCTGGAAAAGTCACTGCCTCTACCTGCTTATATTTTCACTGGCGTGCACCCAATAACGTCGGTCACAACAGAGAAAAAATAGTCCCATGTCTTGATGTTGAATTAAATGTGTTAGGCAATCATTTGTGAATATTGAAATTTCACACCAACTGACTGAATCGAACAGGGTTGACATCTAGCTCCCCTTGGGAGTTAGGAAATTGTGCTCCTTAAATGGAGTATCTGCCCTGCTCCCCTACATGGTGTAAGGGGCTGGGTGGGCCGGGACCTCTATGATCTATGAAGGCAGAGGTAAGAGTCTGAAGGTATATCTGGTGGGGGCCCTTACTGGAACAAAGTCACCCCAGGGTGGACAGGGCGGGTGACTGGCAGGAGGGAGTGAGGGGTTGACATAAAGCCTCTGGACCACAGGCATGTCTGTGGCCGTTTGGAGCTATCGACTGGTGCTTCAAAGGCATTCGTGGCAATGGTGATAGCCTTCGGGATACAGCAAAGCAGCCATCCCAATATCGTGACAGTGATGAAGGTGCGGCTGGAGTTCGGCTCCACGAGGGGGTAAGTGCACAACCCACTCGTCTCAACAAGGCAGCCTCCTTCCTCTCTTTGTGATATTCTCTTCCTTGCTCCTCAGAGCTCCTAAACTGGGCTGCTAGGATCTTTGCCACCTTCTTTTGACCAGACTAGTATCAGGGCACAGAAACAGTTGAAACTCCAGTAAATGTTGCTCTTCAGAAATGTTATATCACAGAGATGTAAAATAAAGGAAGAAATACAATTAGGTTTTACAGGATTGAGTGGGTACCAATTTGCAGTTGGAGAAGTGTGAGGGTGGAAGTAACTGGCATGGTCCACCCAAGAAGACAATGACTCTCCCCGGTGCTGGTGCTGTGGAGTGATCACCGCTGGAGTCCACGCCACCTAACTGATGGTACTTGAGTCTACAGCAACTTGAGGAGAGGGCTCCCTGTTCCTTCTAAGGGCTGTAACCACTATTGAAAGATGTAACCACTATTGAACTCAACGTCCCTCTTGGATTCACAGCATTCCACACTGAGACCACAATGGTACTTAAATGAGCTGCATAACTTGCTTGGAGTTCAAGCCCTATGGTAACCTTGAGAGTTTGTCTCCTCAAGTCTGTGGGCTCAGGAAAGATTCTCCCTCCCTTTGCCATGGAGATGACCATGAGGGCAGTTTTAACTGTCAGCAACCAGTACACCAAACTCTTGACAAGGAAAGAATGCATCCTTGGAAGGGTACGGAAGTTGATTCTGTTTCCTGATGGCCAGATGTATGCCTGGAAGAGTAAAAGCCGAGTCACACAGCAGGTAAGCATGAAGAAAGGTATCGAAAGGAGAAACAAATGACAGGACAACATAAGTTAGCAAGGAACATGTGTGTTTATTCCGTATCTGCNAAAGGTATCGAAAGGAGAAACAAATGACAGGACAACATAAGTTAGCAAGGAACATGTGTGTTTATTCCGTATCTGCGACAATGTGATAAATATCTCCAACCTGTGACCAACCAACATTTGAAGGATGAAGATCAATTTTGCCAAGCAGTATAGAGCAGTTGCTGTATCGAGAGTTTGAGCAAAATCTCGAGGCGAGAGTGACTCCAAAATAAATCTAAGTTGAGCATGTACACGCCAGTCAGGGCAACAACTCGAGATTCAATTCAAAATGTAAGATGTGTAAAAGCAAGACAGCGGTATACATTAAAAAAACACACGTAAGTAGTTAGCAAACAAACAAGCAAGAAGCACTCCGNAAAAAAACACACGTAAGTAGTTAGCAAACAAACAAGCAAGAAGCACTCCGCGAGCAGCACAAGAGTGCAAAACCAAAACAGGAAGCGTGGAACTCCGGCTAGGGAACATCCCCAGTGAACTACATTGATTCTGGTGTGTGCAACCATATTTAACAGGCCCAGAGTATGTGATGAGTGAGGGGCAGGTTGAGATGGCTGGTTGGAGGGGGTAATCTCTGCTGTGCACAGCCGAGATGCATCTTTGGTACCTGCCTAGCTCAAGTGACCTCCACTGAGGGGGTGCATCCACTCACACGCAGGAGCACCACGGTGAGCAGGATGCCGGCCACCAGGCGGCATGCAAACACAACAGCTTGTGGTACAGCCTTCTGAACAACAGTGGGCATGGAATGTGATGGCACTCAGCGTATTGCTCGCTCCCCCTACGCACCAAAGGTGAAGGCTACGAATGGTCAACAGCTGCACTCGTGGTGCGTAAAATTATTTCTTTTTCTTTCAGTTTTTCCAATGGAAGTGTAAGGATTGGCAATTATGTAAAATAATTATTTATGAAATAATTTTTACAGTTTCACTTGACCAATGCATGAATACAGTATCAGGTCCATGGCAATGTAAATTTTACAAATGGCAAGAGAATACACAATGTACAAAGTAGATCTTAAGTAGGGCTTCAAAAGTGCTCAGTTTACTGTGAACAACTTTAACCCACAAAATATTTCACATATCAAACATATAACTACACACATTAGTTACTAGGTGCTGTGGCTACATCTCTATTTATTACCTATGTCAGTGTGTCAGTGTCTTTTATAAATTGCAACTGCATTGCTTATTAAAGATTATTACAATGGAAACACACTACAATAAAAAAAGAA
>NQII01002180.1:49726-61919 GCA_002778355.1 Clitarchus hookeri
AGAGCAACCTACTTCAGTCACGAGCAGAGGGATGGTGCTACAAAAGCGCAGTTCCGCCCAGAGGCGGAGCTCATTACCACCCGCACCCCCAACGAGCCCGCAGGCAGGTAGAATATAGGACGTTGCACCACCGAGGAATGTCAGCTGTTCTCCAGCTCCAGCAGATCGCTCCACCACCTCGTGTGCTGGGGCTCTCTGCTGATACCAACGTCTTTGCGACCACATTACCTTTCTGGCAATGGTCCCCGAAGTCCCTTCTGGACAACGGCATTGAGATAGTTAAGGACAGTTGTTGTAATAGCTACCTAGCCGCATCTGCTTTGTTCAGGTTANTCTGGACAACGGCATTGAGATAGTTAAGGACAGTTGTTGTAATAGCTACCTAGCCGCATCTGCTTTGTTCAGGTTAAACCCAGGTCCCCTTCACCTAATTTACGTAGTTTACTTACGGTCAGTTCTTCGTTAGCTAGGATATAATAAGGGCCACCGTGTTTATTCCTCATGGAATAAATACGTTTTTCTCTCAAACCCCTGCATGCTAGTTTCTAAGGGTGACTGATTTTATCCTCTGTAGACGTCAGCCCTCCAGGGTAAAGCAGGAGAAGTAAGGTAGAGCCACAACCACTAGCAACACAATCCGCAAGGCGACTAGTCAACCAGCCCAACCTTCACTACGTCCACAGCACTGAACTGTCACCGGAGGAAGTACTAGACTGATTTTGGAGGTCTGTCCACCTTTGGACCCATACCCAACGTCATCGTTGGACACTCAGAGTAAACCCAACTCTCAAACCACTGCGCCTCATATCGCCAGTTGGAGTAAATGGGTACGGCTCTGGGTCAGNCTCAGAGTAAACCCAACTCTCAAACCACTGCGCCTCATATCGCCAGTTGGAGTAAATGGGTACGGCTCTGGGTCAGCTCAGCTTCGGCTTTGGTTCTACACCTAGCTTGCGACTATCGTTGCCTGCTTCCCCATGACCAGGCTGATACTTGTACCTACCTTTATGCCGTACACCCAGAGGAGTGGTACTAAGTGGCAAGAAAGGAAGGCAGCTATGGTCTCCAAAGCAACCCAGCCCCAACTGCACTTTGCAGCACAACCCCCCCGGGAACGAGCTTAAGCCACCCGCCAGTTGGAGAGGCCTCACCTCCCAGATCCCTCCCACTCCCTCTTTAGGTCCCCGATCATCACCGACTTCTGCAGAGACTAGCACGTTCTCCGCTAGATATTGCTAATCCCTGGTTCCAGTGCAACCGGACCAGCAGCCGTCCCCGGGCTCACCGCAGTACCGCCACTCGAGGTCAGGCCACCAGCTTCAGTCAACTCCAGCAGCAGCAGATGGGTCTGCAGCCACCCAGACCACCTTCAGCAAAGGTAAACTCGTGGCTGTGTTCCACCCAGTTTGCCGGACCGATAAGTCCGCATATGACTTTGTGCCGAGTCGCCAGCCCACGTGCCCTGTACTGTATACGGGCCAGGGCCCGGTCAGCCCGACCATGACGTCGCCGTCAACCAACCGATGTCACGCGTCACTACTTTCATTTCAAGAACTCTAATAAATAACTGTTTAAAAAAGTATTTACTTTGCATTTCACATGGAGCATGCCAATACAGCAAATGTCTTGTATAGACCATATACGAGAGACAAACACATTAGATAATGTGCCTTTCTAATCATCAAACCTACAACATGGTGATAACTTGCATGAACTGACCATATAAGAATATTGAATACATTTTTATTGTCTCTACTGCAGAACCTCACTGGACTCTATGGTTTAACCAAGTGCAGCGTGGTGTCACTTCAGGTCTGAACATTTTATTTAACTCGTTGAAGTGTTGCAATCGCGTAAGTTTTTGACTTGTGCTGTATTTGTGTTGAGCACTTGTCTTGAAACCAGTGAAAAACATGACGCGTTCTCGATGATATTGATATTAACCATTCACGTCAAAGAGGTGTAGAAGATTCCACAAATCAGATTAGCCACAAGGAAGACCAAGCACCAATGCCTTGCTGTGTACAGTACTTGACATAAACATCATTCATGTGCAACATGTCCAAGATCTAATAGAAAGAAATAGTTTTTATGGAGTACCTGCACAATTACACTACTGTACAATCTTTTCCAGGTACTAGCTAAATAAAATCACAAAGTTTTTACCACGGTTTTTAACACGACGTTGATAAAGGTGACAAAAAAAAAAAAAAAAAAAAAAAAACCCCACACACACACAGATATATATATATATATATATGAGCACACAATAAGTGAATTTGCGGAGCTCACCTTAGCAAGCATCCCTTTGTCCTTAATAACATATTCATATGTTGTCAGCAGAACATTAAACTTGGTAGAACGCATTTGGCTCTGCATTTGCCGTCTCATGGCAGGTGAGCCTTTGTATGCAACCACGACTACAGATGGAGCCCACTTGTCAAACTCCAGCACCCAGTTCGACAGCGTCCTGCAGATAAATATAAGTTCACACGAACCTGCACTACTCATGTTACATAAAATCTGTTGCCACACACCATAAATTTAAAAAGTACATGTAAATATCTTAGTATATTAACTATACAGTGACTACTATTATCATATATCAAGTTCCACAATATGAAGAAATGTGAAAAACACTTTTTTCATCCCCATCAAGTTTAGAATTTTTAAGATGGATACAATTACTTTTAATTACGATTACATTTTTGTTGGGAATTAAAAAGTTACCGCAAGAAGTACATATGCAGTTCCTTTTAAAACCACATAATTTTATCACTGAAATAATTGCACAGTATCTTATTTTCATAAAGATATGGTTTTTTCTGCATCAACCATCAAAGAAAATTGATTAAAAGATTTTACTGCTGGTACTTAAGTAACAAATGTAACACTGTAAGTACATATTTGTTTCCCTGTACCAAAATCTTGCAAACATTTTTGTGATATAGCTTGGAAATAAATCAAACAATTAAAATTACTGTGATGTGATAATATGTATCTTAAATATTTTTCAACCCTTGAGACTGTGACTGATAATGGCGTGGAACCTATATTACACAGACAAAACCATTAAACTGCAATTCCAACACTCTTATCACTTTGTACAGCTATCACATATTTTTGCTGCCTGTAAATTTTTTGCAATGTTTATTGACTGGATACATGGAAATAAACATAAATCTGTGCCCAAATTCGACCACTGTTTATGTACACAGTTTCTATTAAGAGCATCAATCTTTAAATAGTAAAACAAAGTAAATAAATTTCACCAGTATTTATATGTTGCAGGGTTTTTATCTTTTGCAGAATTTATTTAGTTATTTTTATGGTTGAATTTTTTTTTCCCGAAGACCTGGTTTTCTATTCTGTGTGGGAATCATGCTGGCGACGCATGCTGTTGCTTTTATTTCATACATTCATCTCAACAGTGTTTTATATGCACACATATATACTGTATACATGAATTGAGAAATACCTCTTTCATTAAATTTAATTTGGGAAATAAATTTTAGCTATTAAAATAAATTAACATAAAATCAAACACTTCAATATAATATTTTGCCTAAGGAAAACTAACTGTACACATATTTGTTGTTTGAAATATTGTATATCATTAAAAAAATTACCAAATATTTGACAAAATTTTATAAAATGTAGCAGAAACAATATTGGAATCATCACATCAAAATTGACGAAATCATGGAAAAATTTTCACAGATATTAGACGTTTCTAATTATGACATATTGTAAATAAACAGGCTTATGTGAAAAAAAATTAATATTACCTGTTAAAAGATTTTAGCTCGTATCTGACATGGAAAGATTCACAATACATATACAGTAGAACTCCAATTATCCGAACTCCGACTATCCGAATAGCTGATTATCCGAATTCGCAAAATAATGATTCTGTCTACGTGCGCTATTGTCCTTCCCTCCGCGAAGCTAGTGTAGGCGCAGAACATTATTGAGATGATGAGTCACCGTCTCATAGTGCAGTTCTTTTATTGGCTGTCGTCCGTCGCCAGGTAGCCGGCCCGGCCGTCACTGCTCGTTTTGATTAGTCAGTCAGTGTGATCGTGTTTTGTTCATGACGGCGTCGGTGCGTTGTTTTGTTTGTGAGTGTGTTTCGTCGTTCACCATGGCTTCTAAAAGAAAGCGTGTTGTGTTATTGTTAGCGGATAAACTAAAAATTATAGAGCAATCAGATAAAGGAGTTACGGGTAAACAGTTGGCTGAGATGTACGGTGTTGGACAATCAACAATTTCAGACATTAAAAGGAGCAAACCTACACTTTTAAACTTTGTGTCAGTGCTTGAAAACGAAGATGGAAGTTCTTCAAGAAAATCAATGAAGGCAGCAACAAACAAAGATTTAGAAGATGCTGTTTTCAAGTGGTTTTTGCAGCAACGTTCTATGGGGAAACCCAATTTTGGGTCTGATTCATTGTGAAAAAACTAAGATCTTAGCTCAGAAGCTTGGTCGTTCATCCTTTAAAGCAAGTAACGGCTGGATAAGAAATTTTAAGTCCAGGCACGGTGTCCGTGAATTAGATTTAAGTGGCGAGAAGATATCAACAGACTCCAAAGCTGCAAAAGATTTTATTGAAAAATTTAAAGTTGTAGCAGACTCCTACAAACCTGAGTTTTTGTACAACGCCGATGAAACCAGTCTTGTTTGGAAAGCTCTGCCTAAAACCACTTTAGCATCTAAAAGGGAGTGTAGTGCTCCAGGACATAAAGTTAGTAAAGACCGTGTTACGGCGCTTAACTGTGCAAACTCTACGGGAAGCCATAAAATACCCCTTCTGTTGATAGGGAAGTCAAACAGCCCAAGAGCATTTAAAAATGTGAAAAAGCTTCCCCTATTTTATAAAAACCAACCTAAGGTTTGGATGACTGCAGCATTGTTTACCGAGTGGTACGACGAAATTTTCATCCCTCAAGTGAAAAAGCACCAAAATTGTCTTGGAAAAGAAGGCAGTAAACAGCTTTTAATTGTTGATAATGCAACAACTCATCCCACCGAAGAATTGTTGGAAAGAGGGAATGGCCAGTTTAAAACAATCTTTTCACCGTCAAACGTCACAAGCTTATTGCAACCAATGGACCAGTCTGTTATCGAAACCATGAAACGCCATTACAGAAAGCAACTTTTAAGGAAANGCTTATTGCAACCAATGGACCAGTCTGTTATCGAAACCATGAAACGCCATTACAGAAAGCAACTTTTAAGGAAACTTTTGGCAGAGGGCGAAGACGAAGAAGGTGTATTGGCTAATCACAAAAAAATAAATTTGAAAGATTGCGCTTACATGATGGCGGAAGCTTGGAGCTTGGTTAAGGCAGTCACATTAANAAAATAAATTTGAAAGATTGCGCTTACATGATGGCGGAAGCTTGGAGCTTGGTTAAGGCAGTCACATTAAGACGTGCGTGGAACAAATTGAAAGGCATATCGCTTGAAGAAGAGAAGGAAAAAGAGAAAAAGGAAAAAGAAGCTCAAGAAAAGGAAAGAGAAGAGACAGGAGAAGATGAGGTTGATGTGTCACTTGAGGAATTCACAAAGATTCTTTTGAAAATTCCTGGATGTTCAGAAGTTAGTGCTGAAGATATAGGAGAGTTGACGGTGTGTGATTCGTCAGACCCTGGGTTTCAAATTCTAAATGATGATGAACTTATTGAAAGTGTGAGAGAAGAAAGTGTTGAGGAAGAAGATGACCTTAACGTCTAAGTTCAAACAGACACGGGACCATCAGCTAGTGAAGCATTTGCCGGCCTTGAAACTGCGTTGAAGTGGATGGAGCGTCAGCCAGAGTGTGACCACATGCAACTTTTCACTGTCAAGCGNTTGAAGTGGATGGAGCGTCAGCCAGAGTGTGACCACATGCAACTTTTCACTGTCAAGCGGATGCGCGACTTGGCTGCCCAAAAACGGATGAAGACAGTCAAACAGTGTACTTTGACCGAGATGTTCAGCAAGCAATGACTTTCATATACAGTACGGTACGTACTACATGCTGTACTAATGTACAGCACTTGTAAGTACGCTTAACATGTAAAAGTGTTGCTTTTTCATTTAATTAATTAAAAGCTCTTTTTCTTTAAAAATAGTTTTTACTCCCATTTTCAACGTACATACAGTAATTAATTAAAATATACCCTTTTTTCGGGAAAAATCCAATTATCCACATTTTCGGTTATCCGAATGGGGTCCGGTCCCAATTGATTTGGATAACTGGAGTTCTACTGTACCTGTAATTTGCCTGCGTAAACAAATACTTACCATTTAAGTCACCGTTACTAACCAGCCTGTAGCAACTTAACCATTTAACTTGCCAAGAAGAATATATCATGTATCTGTACGACAGTGTCACAGTCCACAAAGCTGATTCCTTAATACTGTCAGTCTTCATCACTCACTACACTGAAAAGCCAAAAAAACTGGTATAGGCATGCGTATGCAAATAACAGAGGTATGGAACAAATCAGAGTAACGCGATGCGGTCATCAGCTAGATCGGTTACTGCCGCTACAATGGCAGGTTATCAAGATTTAAGTGAGTTTGAACATGGTGTTATAGTCGACGCACGAGAGATGGGACATAGCATCTCCGAGGTAGCGATAACATTTGGATGTTCGCGTACAACCATTTCACGAGTGTACCGTGAATATCGGGAATCCAGTGAAACATCTTGTCTTTGACATTGCTGCAGCCGGAAAAAGATTGTGAAAGAACGGGACAAACATTGACTGACGAGAATCATTAAACGTGACAGACGTGCAACGCTTTCTCAAATTGGCACAGATTGGATTTGTGGACTGCTCTGCAGGATTCATGGTGTGAATTGCCTCCTGCATACTTTCAGAAATTAGTGGAGTCCATGCCACTTCGTCTTTCGACACTTCTGCGTGCTCGCGAGGGCCCTACACGATATTAGGCAGGTTTACCAGTTTTTTTGGCTCTTNGGGACCAAAATGATATTAGGCAGGTGTACCAGTTTTTTTGGCTCTTCAGTGTATAATCTGTGCCATCAGGCCATAAACACTGATTTGGAACACACTCTCAACTTTAGAATTCTCACGTAAACCTTAAAGTGGCTCAGCATATTTTTTGAGATCACCACTGAGTGTATATGCATGTCTCCTGCAATAAGGAAAACATCATACACAAAATGCCACATGCCTTGGACAACAATTGCTTACATCCACGACACGTGACCACCTGTGTACATATAATTCTGAGCTGGGCAATACAACAGATCCTTGCTATACCTAAAAGCCAGAGGAAGGAAACCTAACATTTAAAATCACCTTAACAATTGAAAGATCCCCCAGGGCAAGCATAATTTCACCTTCACCACATTGTGGTGGCCTGTGTGAACTTACTCCCACATTGATATCAGGTGAGCCAGTGACTTGGTATCAGTAAGACTGTCTGATTACATATAAGCCAGAAGAAACCCCAGGATTCATACAATGCTCTGGCGCCATCAGAGTTTGATACTGGATGTCGTCAACGCAGACACCAACAGAGCAAACCTGGCTGACGTCAACCACCATCAATGTGGCACCGTTGAGAACAAGGAATGGAGCTTGTGTCCAAACTGTAAACAAAGACTTACGTTACAGCGTTCTCAATATTTATTGCAGGTTGTAGTTGCAGGACCAAATTGTTTTAAGACTGCAGAACAAATTTTGTGGCTGCTGCTAGGACTTCTTGTCTGATGCCACAAACCATTTGGTGATCCGGCAACCACTACGTAATCAGAATATCAAGTGGTACTCCGATCCTAATGCCGTTCATTGCGAAAGTCTGTGGGAGGCAGGTGTTGTATCTGTGGAAGTTTACCTGTTGCTGGTGTTGTCGCCTAGATCCTGACTCACAAGGGATTCCATACTGGACAATAAGGAATTCTAAACTGTGCTCACAGACTGAAGCTGTGCTTGGTTCCCATCCACTGCCTGCAGTCTACTGAAACCAATAACCTCACCCCATTGAAACCAAGTCATTTTCTGATGTTCGGACCCTCACAAGCTGTTCCGGATGAGGTTTTCCCAGTGGTGTGCCCCAGCTATCTGTCAAGGTGTAGTCTCCTGCAGAAAATTCACCAAGAGTTATGGCTACAGCGGCGGCTCAGCTCCATACTGCTCGAGGACTTGTGATGTTATTAATAATACAGCTACAATTTACCCCAATTTATTTTCAAAATGTTATTTGAAAGTGGATGGAATGTCTTGAGACCCCACTGGAACCGGATGTGATTAAACAGTAGAAAAGTGGTGGGTGTGTGTGACAGCCAATTGTCAATTAAATTTTGAACTACATTCCTTGTGAAACAAGAAATTACTGATCTAACTTATGAGCCTACTTTCCTCTATAAGTGTGCAAATAATTTTTAATGAAGTTCTTAAAAGTTTAGATGGTAGGTAGGCCTTGATGTCGCATTGACAGCAATATGATTAGAGAAGAAACCGAAAACAATTGTAACGGTACCGAGATAATTACAAAAACACATGTACCTTACCCGGGACTCAAACACAGAAAACCTCATAAAAATAAGCTACAGTACAATCAATTGCATCACAGGGGTAGGATTTAGAGCATAAACTTCGGATATAACCAGTTTAATGATTTGAACGATAGGGTTCACTAACTTGAAATAAATATTTACATAACCACAATTTTGGAAATAAGTGTATGAGCCACTTAAAACATGTGAGTTTACATGGTTTACGGTAGCGCAACTTGTACAAATAATTTGGTGGAAATCGGTTGATTGGTCCACGAGATAAGGCTTAAAAAAAACATTATTTTTTTAATTGATGACATCTTGAAAAAATGGCCTAAAAAGAAGTGTGCACAAAAATTTTGTTGAATTCGTATAAATTGTAAGAGATATATTAAACGTATCAAAATTTTTATATAGCTACCACTTTCAAAATTACTGTCTGACCCCATTTAAACCATACAACTTTACATAGCCTTCTGTGGCACTAATTGTGAGCAAAATTTGGTGGTAAATAGTTGAATTGTTCCAGAAATTCTG
The DNA here is from genome assembly GCA_002778355.1 of Clitarchus hookeri. Lineage (NCBI taxonomy): Eukaryota > Metazoa > Arthropoda > Insecta > Phasmatodea > Phasmatidae > Clitarchus > Clitarchus hookeri. The sequence goes on from NQII01002180.1 coordinate 58,780, forward strand.
CAAAATGTTCAATTTTATCTCCTGGCACTATTTTGCAAAAAGGCCAGAAAAAGAGTATCTCTGAACGCATAATTGATGTTTGTAATTGTTCGGTATCTGTATATAGTACATATTGTGTACTAGAAGACTCTGTGGAAGTACACGTGTGTATGTACAATGGAAACACTTAAGACTATGCGACTTAGCTTTAATTGCCTGCGCCTACAGCAATCATCGTGACCGCAGTAGTAATCAAGATGGCGGGTCGATAAGTTGTGCTATGGTGCACCGGTCCGTTTTTTATTTGCTTTGTTGAAAGTATTCAGTCCGCAAGCGTATCGGCGCTCACGGTAATCAATAGTGTTAGCATACAAAATTTGGTTGAATTTTATTGAATTGTTTCACAGAATTAACATATCAATCTAAATTATTTATTTACATTAACACAATTTAAAAAAAAATGCCTGACACATTTAAAACATGATAGTTTACATACAAATCTGTAGCACTACTTGCATGAGAAATTTGGTGGGAATCAGATGATTAGTCCTCGAGGTATGGCATAAAAGCTTAATTTTTTTCAGTTGACAATATTCATAAATGGAGGACAAAAAAGTTATGTATTAGCACATTGTCATAGATACTTCCAGTATACAAAGATAAGTTAAAATTGGTTACATAATTTCGTAGATATAGCACACTAAACTAAAATTATTTTATTTCCACCATTTTGAAAATAAGGACATTGCAAACTTAAAACATAAATTAACATGGCTTGCCACAGTACAACTTCTTCGCCAAATTTGTAAGAAATCAGTTAATTGTTTCTGGAGATATCATACAAAAAGTTTATTAATTCATGTGAAGCTATCTTAAAAATGGTGGACAAAGGTGGTTATTTCTTGGCATATATTATGCATGTAATCAATATCGCTAGCATACAAAATTTTGCCACAATTGGTTGAATGGTTTCTGAGATATGACATATCACTGAAAATTTTAAAATGAGAGCCATTTTGAAAGTAAGAGCCCAGCTTGTTCAAAAACTATAAAAAGTCAGGCATCCTTAATACAAAGTATATGTGTACCGAGTTTGGTGAAAATCGGTTCATGTGTTAAAAAATTGAAAAGCGGGATACACATACACACAAAAACAGTATACATATATACATATATATATATATACATATATATATATATATAGAGAGAGAGACACACACACACACAGAGAGACAGAGACACAGACACACACAGATTCACAGGAAAGTGATTTCTCATTTCTTTCTTTCCTTCGGAAAGTAGGCTAAAAAGAGATTATGGAGCTGAACTCTCAGCACACACACACACCGTCCTACTAGGATTTTGAATCCAGACACAACTGCCTACAGTAAGTATCATTACTAGCTTAGATGAAGAGCCCCAGCACTCACATGCACACAGTACCTATGTCTACGACGAATCCCTCAGGGTGTACAAGTTGAGAATGAGGGTCATCTTTTGCCTCAGTTCACATGATGAGTGGAGTAGTCAGTCAACACTTACAAAAATAACTACATGTCTCCAAATAATGACCAAGTTCTCAACTGGTGGGAGTTATATAATTTTTCACTACCTCAGACTAAACAAGACAAGAAGCAAGAAATGGAACTGTTAATTTGAAATAAAATGCAACAGTATATTATCAAAGGTATTATCAAGATCACTGTAGAAATGTTACTAATAAAACCCTAGTTACATTTTTTTCCTATAATTATGGTAATTTATTGTCCTTAAAGATCACACTGTGTGCGTCTGCACAGTAGTGCAGGAATATTCTGATTAAAAAAAAGACAGCCAAAACCATACGTATTGTACCAGTAGAAAAATGAATATACAGAAGTAATTATGAGTACACGTTTCAAAATCAAGGTAACCTAACAGTGGAACCAACACTACACAAGTTTCATTTTACATTGGCAAACATCTACTGCAATGCATNAATCAAGGTAACCTAACAGTGGAACCAACACTACACAAGTTTCATTTTACATTGGCAAACATCTACTGCAATGCAAGCAGACAAACTACATAACGAAAAGTATATGATCAATCAATTTATTTTACATAAACATAGATAAAAAAAATTAAACTGACAAAAGTAACTTGTAATTATGCACAAAGCAATTTCTGTTCACTTACGACAATGGAACAATGATGAGGAAAGGTCCGTTCACTTTCTTCTTTTCCATCAAGTATGTGATGAGTGCAATTGTTTGGATAGTCTTCCCTAGACCCATCTCATCTGCTAGGATGCCATTCAGGTTGTTGTTGAACAGCGAAACAAGCCACTCCAGGCCCTTCAAAAATTTGAAATATTTTTTTTATTACAGCATGCGACCTACTATGCTGCTAAGATAAGACAACAGCATCATTAAAAATCTCAGTTCAATAATGGTACAGTACAGGCTGTTTGCGGTAAAGTGANAATAATGGTACAGTACAGGCTGTTTGCGGTAAAGTGAGCACTTTTGAAATCAAATGGCGTATATTTTGATAGTCATGGTTATCATGCGCTCAGCAAAGTTGGCAATGACGGAGGGGAAGTAGTTCCATTTCTTAACGTTAAATTAAAAGTGTTAAGTAAAGATTTGTGAAAACTGAAATATTTTCTTTTACTTTCTGTTATTTTAATGTGTGACGAGTGACGTCTGGTTATAAATGGCAGTGTTGTCACCATCAGACAAAGGTTTCTTTGGTGTTGGACACACTCACTGGTGGGAGTTTCAATAATCAGTTATTAGGCTGTGGCAATGCCGTGGTATAAGGTGGGGTAAGCAGCCCTTCGACTCGGCACAATGTTGGCTGTGGCGATGATGGCTCTACGCACCGCAAACTTTGACAAGGGCACTCTGTTACCTGCAGTGGGCTTCACCCGGGGTAGATCCTGGCTAGGCGGTGGTGGTGCTGTTGCTGGCTGAACTGGTCGACTCTGGCAGCAGGCTGCTAGGCATTGCAGGCCGGAAGTATGGGCAGGCAATATCCAAGGGTACTTACTGGTAGTCACAGTCGTAGATGGACTGCGAGCTGGTGTGGATCTCCGGCGATCATCTAGGGTGGATAGAAAAGGAAGCAAGGGGGGACTGGATGGTGAGGCCTCTCCAGTTGTCAGGCGGCTTGAGCTC
>NQII01002180.1:61955-104745 GCA_002778355.1 Clitarchus hookeri
AGAGGCAGTAGCTGCCTTCTTAGCTCTCCACCTTGCACCACTTCTATGGGTGAAGGGCATAAGGGAAGGTACTAAGGTCTACCACACGGAACAGGCAACAAATTCTCTAGCTATAGTGTAACCAGAAGAGGTTAGGCAACCCAGAATCAGTCCTGTCACACCTCAATCGGCAAAGTTCAACAAAGTGGATGGAGTGGGTTATCTGATCTGGATGTCTAGTCGCTTCGTTGCATGTATTACTAGTGGTTGTGTGTCTACCTTACAATGTTCTGAGTACTGGAGTACTCGGTTCAAGGTATGGGTGGCCGTCGATAGGGTTGTGTTTGGCGNCTTCTTAGCTCTCCACCTTGCACCACTTCTATGGGTGAAGGGCATAAGGGAAGGTACTAAGGTCTACCACACGGAGCAGGCAACAAGTTCTCTAGCTAGAGTGTAACCAGAAGAGGTTAGGCAACCCAGAATCAGTCCTGTCACACCTCAATCGGCAAAGTTCAACAAAGTGGATGGAGTGGGTTATCTGATCTGGATGTCCAGTCGCTTCGTTGCGTGTATTACTAGTGGTTGTGTTTCTACCTTACAATGTTCTGAGTACTGGAGTACTCGGTTCAAGGTATGGGTGGCCGTCGATAGGGTTGTGTTTGGCGNTCTACCTTACAATGTTCTGAGTACTGGAGTACTCGGTTCAAGGTATGGGTGGCCGTCGATAGGGTTGTGTTTGGCGACGTACGTGCGCCCGGTTAAGAGCACAGTCCTACACTAATTTCAGCAAAGTGGGTTTCAAGACGCGGTCTCCTGCTTCTCCTTTGTGGATTTGACGTCTACGAGATCTGAAGTCACAATCACCTTAGAATAAGCACATGGGCTTAGGTAAGAACACGTGTTTATTTNTTGACGTCTACGAGATCTGAAGTCACAATCACCTTAGAATAAGCACATGGGCTTAGGTAAGAACACGTGTTTATTTCCCAGAGGAGTAGACACGGTGGCCCGTACTATCTCCTAGCTATCAACTGTACTGAAACCGGCGGAAGTAGATTAGGTTACACCAGGTGAAGGGAACCTGGGGCAAAAGTAAACAAGAGCAGAATGAGCTAGGTAGCTATGACAACAACTGACCCTAATTAATCTACACTGTTGTCCAGAAGGGACTAGCGGTTCATTACCAAAGTGGCAGTGAGTGTAAGGGGTATAAGACTTCTTCGGGGATCGCTGGACGCTGGTCTAGAAGACTTCTGGAAGGCTGACTGATATCTCGTGAGAGCTTCAGTATATGAGGTGGTGGAGCAAGCTGCAGAGTATACAACTGACGTTCTTGGGGTGTGCGCCGGCGCGGGTCCTTCGGCTCCCTTCCGCTGGTCAGGTATCTTCGGAGGTGAGCGCCTCCCTTGGCAGCGCAGGCAGCATTCTCTCGGGGGAGGCTGGGAGTGGTGGTTATCCTTGTGTGCGGGTTGCGTCTCTGCCACCCAGACAAGGTGCATCGCTTGGCTTCGTGGCCAGCTTCTGTCGTGCGCGGGGATGATTACAAGGCACGTGACATCCGACATAATGGCATGGACNGTCTCTGCCACCCAGACAAGGTGCATCGCTTGGCTTCGTGGCCAGCTTCTGTCGTGCGCGGGGGTGATTACAAGGCACGTGACATCCGACATAATGGCATGGACGGCTTCGGCTGCCATGTCCTTGGGTGCCCCTTGCCTAGAAGTGCACTGATTGGCTCTGGAAGCAAGCCGTCATGGGTTCAAACCCCGCTCGGGGTGACATGACGTCACATGTAGATGAGGTGGAGTTGTGAATAAATATTATGCCAGTACGCATCACGCATTATGTGATATAAGAAAATATGTAAAATATTAGTTTTTCTAATATTTCATAGTTACCCTTGACGGGTGGATGAATAGTGATCAGGCCCATTGCAATGTTAATTGTACATATGGTGGAAGAATACACAATGTCCATACAAGTAGATCTTAAGTAGGGCTTTCTAAAGTGCTCAGTCTACCATGAACAGCCTATAAATACATGTAACAAATTTATAAGTCTGTTTCCTCAAGTGTAATACTATATAAATACAGCATATTCAAAGATTTGAAAATATTGAGAACACATATTACATTACAGACGGCAAATTCAAGGTGGCTACACAAAACATTAACTAAATTCATTGACTGTCACAGGTTTTTCCTGTCTCCATCACACTTTTCCCTGACAATAAAACTAAATTTTTGTACACTTTATTTATTCAGAGCCCTGTACAGTAATAAAAAACTTCTTCTATGAAATAATATTTTATTCTCATAACTATCTACTTGAAGTTTTAACAGTCATGTGATATGTGTCTAAATGGTGCAAAAGAATGTGACAAAATAAATATTAATTTAGTTATTTCACTATTAATATGTACCGNGATATGTGTCTAAATGGTGCAAAAGAATGTGACAAAATAAATATTAATTTAGTTATTTCACTATTAATATGTACCGACTTTTGATATACAAATTAAATTTTCTGTCTTAAAAATATTTGTGTTGCACATGTAACATATGGCTGAAATATGTAAGATGCAATATTGTAAAAATTTGGAAATAATATGCCACCTTCTACTATAGTCAACAAAAATTCCCATGTTTTGCGAATTATCACTGTTTGTGGTACCGCACGAGGTGCCTTTCAAAGAGTGGTTTGAAAAGTCACACATGCCAACACTCAAACTCACCAGTCGATGTTCGAGACCACTGAAAGCAGTGTGGTAGATGATAGGGCCAAAGTAAAGAATAATAGAATGTGTGCTACAATTTGTAATAACCCTGATGCAATGAATACATTGCATACTGCACTCACTGCATATAACATAAGAAATACATTTTATAATGCACTCACTGCAAAAACTATGTACTATTTTTTATAATTTGCAAATTCTCAAACAGAATTACACTGGAATCTCAGAAATGATAAATGTACGAAAATAACAAGAGTAACAATGGAGATATATAGTTTGATGATGTTAATAATAGTGTGAATAAATTACAAATCAAATTTTGTTCTTTTATTATTATCATCAAGACCTACATCTCTTACAAACTCAGATATGCCCCTCTTGTGCTTTGTTACAATAGGCCATTTTAACCTATCTGGCTCTTATGGGACAAATGTGAATAAATACAATCAAGTATTTAGTGGTATAATTTTTTTATGTTCTTATAACCTACAAATTGTGTAGACCTGTAATACTGTTCAAACAATGAAGCAATGTAAATAAATTTAACCAATTTTTATAAGTAACAGTGTTTTTAAATTTTTGCAATAGAATTGCTGAGCAGATGCCAACTGTGTTGTTCTATTGAATATAATTTTTCTACATCTGTTACAAAATAGTTCTTTTCTGACGTACATTTTTTATAGTTTTCAATTCTGTGTGGGAGTCATGCTGGTGATGCATGCCATTGTTTTTATCTTATGCATTAATCTCAACAGTTTTTGTATATGTACTCACACGTATCGCATATATGGACTCAGAAGTAATTTTTTCATTTAATTGGCAAATATTTGCCATTAAAATGACATATTTGCATAAAATCAAGCACTTCAATTTAATACTTTGCCAAAGAAAATTAATTTCAGAAGTACTTTATTGTTTTAAGTACTGTATGACATTTAAAAAAAAAATTACAGAGATGTTTGGTGAAATTTGATGGAAAGAAAATAGTAGCTTACCAATATCACGCCATCACAAATCAGAAAATCATGAATACATTTCCACCAAAAATAGTTGTGTAATGACATGACAGTGTGGGGGTTGTTTTATCTATTTCTATTAAAGGTTTCTTTCATTTGTTAGTAAATAAGCACACTGTCTACATGAATCTGAAAATATTTTTGTGAGACTGGTTACTTTTGAGCCAAAAAATTATATCTATGTGGAGCCAAGCATCTGAAGATAATGTTTACTAAAGGAACATTGATTTATATATATATATCAATGTTCCTATATATACATATGCTTTATCATTAAAGAATATTATCATTCGTATTTCATTAACTAATTTTTTTAAAGAAATTTTAGAAAAAGGAGTGAAAAATATACTGAAATCACTTCTTCAAAACTGTCATGGAAACATTTTCACAGAAAAAAAAAATGTGTCTATTGATATGGAACTTATGTACACAAACTATTTGAGCAATCNGATATGTGTCTAAATGGTGCAAAAGAATGTGACAAAATAAATATTAATTTAGTTATTTCACTATTAATATGTACCAACTTTTGATATACAAATTAAATTTTCTGTCTTAAAAATATTTGTGTTGCACATGTAACATATGGCTGAAATATGTAAGATGCAATATTGTAAAAATTTGGAAACAATATGCCACCTTCTACTGTAGTCAAACAAAAATTCCCATGTTTTGCGAATTATCACTGTTTGTGGTACCGCACGAGGTGCCTTTCAAAGAGTGGTTTGAAAAGTCACACATGCCAACACTCAAACTCACCAGTCGATGTTCAAGACAACTGAAAGCAGTGTGGTAGATGATAGGGCCAAAGTAAAGAATAATAGAATGTGTGCTACAATTTGTAATAACCCTGATGCAACGAATACATTGCATGCTGCACTCGCTGCATATAACATAAGAAATACATTTTATAATGTACTCACTGCAAAAACTATGTACTATTTTTTATAATTTGCAAATTCTCAAACAGAATTACACTGGAATCTCAGAAATGATAAATGTACGAGAATAACAAGAGTAACAATGGGGATATATAGTTTGATGATGTAAATAACAGTGTGAATAAATTACAAATCAAATTTTGTTCTTTTATTATTATTATCAAGACCTACATCTGTTACAAACTCAGATATGCCCCTCTTGTGCTTTGTTACAATAGGCTATTTTAACATATCTGGCTCTTATGGGACAAATGTGAATAAATACAATCAAGTATTTAGTGGTATAATTTTTTTATGTTCTTACAACCTACAAATTGTTACAACCTACAAATTGTGTAGAGCTGTATTACTGTTTAAACAATGAAGCAATGTAAATAAATTTAACCAATTTTTATAAGTAACAGTGTTTTTAAGTTTTTGCAATAGAATTGCTGAGCAGATGCAAACTGTGTCATTCTATTGAATACCATTTTTCTACATCTTTTACAGAATAGTTATTTTCTGATGTACATTTTCTATAGTTTTCAATTCTGTGTGGGAGTCATGCTGGTGATGCATGCCATTGCTTTTATCTTATGCATTAATCTCAACAGTTTTTGTATATGTACTCACACGTATTGCATATATGGACTCAGAAGTAACTTTTTCATATAATTGGCAAATATTAGCCATTAAAATGACATATTTGCATAAAATCAAGCACTTCAATTTAATACTTTGCCAAAGAAAATTAATTTCAGAAGTACTTTATTGTTTTAAGTACTGTATGACATTTAAAAAAAAAATTACAGAGATGTTTGGTGAAATTTGATGGAAAGAAAATAGTAGCTTACCAATATCACGCCATCACAAATCAGAAAATCATGAATACATTTCCACCAAAAATAGTTGTGTAATGACATGACAGTGTGGGGGTTGTTTTATATAATTCTATTAAAGGTTTCTTTCATTTGTGAGTAAATAAGCACACTGTCTACATGAATCTGAAAATATTTTTTGTGAGACTGGTTACTTTTGAGCCAAAAAATTATATCTATGTGGAGCCAAGCATCTGAAGATAATGTTTACTAAGGGAACATTGATTTATATATATATATATATATATATATATCGATGTTCCTATATATACATATGCTTTATCATTAAAGAATATTATCATTCGTATTTAATTAACTAATTTTTTTAAAGAAATTTTAGAAAAAGGAGTGAAAAATATACTGAAATCACTTCTTCAAAACTGTCATGGAAACATTTTCACAGAAAAAAAAAATGTGTCTATTGATATGGAACTTATGTACACAAACTATTTGAGCAATCATCAACATATAATCATCAGTATATTGGTGCAACATAATTTCATCACAAATTAATGTTTTTAGTGCGATGAGAGCAGCATGTTTGACTTATGCTGCAAATGTGTTTGGTGCAACATACTTATTATTTCCCTCTTGCATTGCAATTATTTTGTAAACGGGTAGAGGTGACAAAAACGCACATCAGAAAATATTTTTTCATTAAAATTCACTAACATATCACTTAAAAACTTGTGACGATCTATGCCTAGGCCTAAAACTGTCAATGTGGTTGTTCACAAACACAAACAGATACAGACATTTTCACTTGCAACAGTTTGGACAACTACAAATAAATAAAGCACAATACACCATCTCAACAAGCCAAATCGTGCGACCAGAACAATATACATTTCAAATTGTTTTTGTAATGTAAATTCGAATGAAAGTTGGGTTATCTAACTTCAGGATTGGAATGTTTACTTTCAAAAACACAGTCAGTGTCTTGGATAAATTCATGTTTTCAAGTTTTTGCCTTTTTTGTTGCTCTAATATGTAAATTTGCTTCTTGAATCTTATCAGACTCTGATCGTCAGAAGTATTCACAGTGAAACCCCTTATTTACACTTTTTAAGGGATCAATAAAATTTTTTTGCAAAATCCAGGGTAAGTAAAAAAAAAGAGGGAAGTTTATAATATAAAAAAAACTACTGTGACCAAAGAAAAACAGCATCAAACACAGGAAAGTGTAAAATCAGGAGGTGTAAATAAGGGGTTTCACTATGTCTTTTTCTAAAGTATCTTTTTTCTCCCACTGAAAGTGTATACATATCCCATGGTTGACACATTAGAATATTTGTATCACTAACATACAAGTTATGAGATTTATATCCTGCTATTGGGTATGCGCTGTAAAATTTTCACTTTACATCAACACCAAAACCACAACCTACAGCTGAAGAAAAACCTCTAAATCAAGAAAATAACTATTAGTTACCTACAAAAGAATTGTCACTCTGCACAACAGACTCGTAGCAGTAACCTTCAGTGGGACTATCGGTTTGTCTGCCTTACAGCAAGCCATACGAAACAAATATCTTTACTGTTCACGACACAGATAATAAAGTATGTTTCAATCAAAGGAAGAGTGGATTGGTTCCCAACATTCATGGAGCACGGTGAACAACAAGAACATTATCTTATTTTGTTTTTCTCAGGCTGCAAAAAAGTTTTCTCACTTTCAGAGAGGCAGGAGTGGAGTCCGGATGGCAGAAATACATTCGAGGGCTGATGTTCCTTTTCATTTATCTGCTGATTTACATCTCCTCTCCAACCTCCTCGTTCTTTTTTATCTCCGCCCAGCAACACTAACAATGCGTTTCCAGGCCCAGCCCATATTTTCTCTATTTTCTTGCTGGTCAACGTTCTCTAGCCTTTCACTGATCAATACAATTTCCACCCCAACATTTTCATGAATATAAATGGGTATCAAAGGCTAACGTAAAGATGGGAGGAGGAAAAGAAGGCAGACAGCAAGAACAAAGAATAAGGGAAGGGGAGCACAGTCTTGACAAGGGTTGCGAGAAGTGGGGAGGCACATACCAGCTATCACTGCAGCCAGCGAATGGATGTTTGACAGGCATGGCAGCTGGAACTTCCACCCTCAAAATATAAACACGTGAAAAGCATTACGCTTGGCTTACCACTTCAGAAACTTTTTGAGCCGACTGGTTGTTTGTTCATATGACGCCACAAGAGAAAGATTTTTTTTTTATTTACTTCAATTCACCCTAAAATAGCACCATAGCTTTTCATCACCGGTAACTCCTCTTGTCGTATTTATTCACGTCTAAATCGCTAATGCTAATTTCTACTGTCACTACATATAGTCGTTAGTCGTTTGAAAATGTTCAAATATTGGAAATGAAACAAATACTGTAGCTTTGATTGGTAAATTGAGCCAGAAACACTGTATTAAAGGCACATTTACCAAAACAATTTACTAACATAATGCACTGCAGGTCTAAGCTTCTGCTGGTTGTCACAGTGCCACTCATGTGTGATTCATTTATATATAAATAAGCTCAGCACAAAACATAACACTGACAATACCCTGACACACAAGCATGCCAACTGCAGTTATCACTGTCTCATAATGAACAAGCTGCTTTATTTTTTCACGCATCTCTGATGTCTCATCTTTCACAAGTGGTGTTTCTGAGGATCACCACCTAGACGACACAGCGTATGTTATAGCAGTACGTGGTGCTATCCTATGAGGAAGTGATGACTACTTCTGCAGTTAGAGAACTGCAAAATTTTTTCCACCCTGGAGTTTTAAGTTACACGTACATACCTTGACCTGATACTCCTTGAGATTTCCATTGATGAGGATGGTAGATTGTTCTGTGACAATTTCATTGATGGTGTGAGCAATGCTGCAAAAAATGTATAACTAAGATTACAAATAGAAGAAAAATTAACATGTTATCATTAACACACTAATGAGTAAAGTAAAACTATTTAAAGGTTCCCTGCATTATAGAGAATAATTTTACATGTTTATGTTTCATTGAGCAGTTACTTAGTTCTGAAATGTTATCCAAAATCTACAGACATTTTTTAAAAAGCTTGCATTGGTGTTTATATATTTACAAAACCTACAGTATATTACGTGTTTCTCAGGGTTGCTATAATTACATGCATAAGATTCAATATGGCAGAAACATACCATGACTATTTTTCAAGGGTCTCTGATAATTTTATATTATAAACAGGAAAAATACATAAGAGGGAAAAGTCTATCCCACCCCACCCAATCACTTGAATGTTCATCATATAAGGTCATGCCCACCACTACTGAACACCCACTGTCTCATCTCTATAAGCTATTTCCCAACTACAAGCCTCCCCACCGGTGTGTGGGGAGTGGATAAAGCAGGCAGTGTTTACATCTGGAAGAGAGAGGCTGCAGCACACCAGAGGGGGACAACTTCCAGCACGTCCAACGAGGGCCAAGACACCTATACTTCAGACTCCTGTGGCACATTCGCTGCGCCTGCCTTATGTCCGCTGCTGCCTACGGAATCCAAGAAGCCCGTGGTCGACGACCGGCCCTCGGCCATATGGAAGGTGGTTAGATGCCTAGAACCCCAATCCAGCTATGCTCCTGCCAGAGTTCCGACAAGGCCTATCCCGAGCAGTGCTCCTCCCGGTGCCCAGCGAGCCATTATTGAATTGCCTAAGGCACCAAACCCCGCAACCAACAAAAACCCCGTCAAGACGACATCGTCTGCTTCCCAGCCATCTGGGGACGAGGGCTTCCGACGCTATCGACTCTTTCACCTCCAGATAGGTGAGGCGTCAACCTAGGGATGGCTTTCTGGTACCATGCTTGACCATCGCGTCTGGAGGACTGTGGTCCAACAAAGGCAGGTGGAACAGCCACAGTATCGGACATCAAATTGAAACATTTACCCTTACCACCCTAGAGGCACAATCGCCCACTGCAGGAATTGACTTGTTTTGTCTGATTGAGTGTCCGGCTAACAATTTTCCTCACAGAGAAGTCCCTGTGGACATGGTGGGTTTGAATTCAGGGTTGTCAAGAGAGGTGGGTAACAGAGTAAACAACTAGGGGTGTCCTCTCTCCAATAAGTAGTCGAAACTCGGGAATAAAGAGCTGCAAAATTTATTCACAAATGATGAAAGCTGTATTGTGAGAAACTCTACCTGTCAAAAGTACACTAACGCCAACCCCAAATGCAATCCCTTGCGCTGTCTACTCTGACTACTCGCAAGCTAACAGAATTGGAGTATGTGAGTCGCACGTCTAATCACGATGTAGTGGACGGTGTGACACGTACGGCCTCCGAACACACCTTTGAGAGTCTACTGTCTCTCAATGGCTAAGTTATATTCGTCCCTAATGGACAGTTGGCTGGTGATGCAAGCGGCAGATATTGTGGTGCTTGTTGAAGAGTTGGACAGGTGATAGATGAAGAACAACTGGCATTTTGCAGGTCTGCAACTGAATATATACCAACGTGGCAGACGTCATGAGGGTTGGGGGTGCATGGGGTGACACTCTGCTCCTTACCTCCACTCCACAGCAGCTGCACAGGCTGGCTGCTCGTGAGAGGGGGTGGTAAGTGACGACCAAGCTAGGCCAGGTTGCAAACTGTCAACAGGAGGTTGGACGGACAGTATCCACACCTGGTTAGGGACAATCCAACCACTTTCTGTTCCTTCTTACACCTGCAGTTGTGGTGGGAGGGTAAATATGGTATGTGGCACCATTATATACTATTTATGTAGGTGTCCTGAACATTCATGGTTTTTGGATATATATAAATAAACAGACTACAGAAAGAATTTGAAACCATATTATTACACCTTGCAGAAGTGAAGTATCAATTCTATATTACTACTGTAACCTACGATGAGTGTAACGAATATATCCAGCCTACGTCGACATGACGAGATTACAATCAGCCAGTTATATTTTTTGTTAAAAAAAATCAAACAGGATAATACAAAATCATCCAGATTTACTAACAAAAAATAAAAGAAATGATGTTCACATTCTGCACAAAAAATAAAGACATATGACTAGGTAAAGCTTTGAAAGAAAATTTTTTTGAAATTACTTTAAAGGTGAAAGGCCATCATGGTATGGTAGGATGCAACTAAGAGTGCAGTTGCCAGAAATTAAAATTGTTCACAATTACTGTAGTCACCAGAAAAGCTCATGGCTATTTGTATAATCAATATTCTGTTGACACGGGTTGTAAATTGTGAATTATGTTATAATTTAATGCAGCAATCATCACGTTCAGTTACAGTTACAACATTACAAAATGTGACTGGCCCCTACATGCTGGCACATATGCACTGGGCATCTCTGCCGAGAACACTAAAATATAGGGTGTTTACTGCAAACTGAGCCCTTCTGAAAGCCCTGCTTAAGATCTACTTGTATGCATATTGTGTATTCTTACACCCTATGTACAATTAACACTACCATGTGCCTGATTACTTTGTTCATACGTCAGAAACGTGAAACTTGAAAATTATTATACAAGAGGAAATATTTTAGAGATTTGCTAATTCTTACACCTACATGCACTAAAAAAATTGAAAGCAAAATCAACTATTTCAGTATTGACAAATGTTTACCGACCACTTTCAAGTCAATGTAGAGACATGGAACTACTTTCCCTTTGTCGTTACCAACTTTACTGGGTGCATGCGACCCAATGCGCCCATTGAAATACATGCAGGTAGGAGAATTGACGTTTTTCAAACAATTTCAAAAGTGCCTAGATAAACGTTAACAGCCTATAGTCACTGCCACTATGCAATCTCTCTCCTCTGCCTTTCAGAAACCTCTGAGCACAGTATATGTGTGTGGATCCAGCTCTTTCCAATAAACTGGTAAATGCAAGTCTGCCTTTCTCTAGTCTAGTACTCTCCCAGACAACTTTCAATCCCTCTACGCTCTAATGTACTATTAAAGACACAGCCACAGCCCTCCCTGCGAGCCCTTCAGGCAGTAGTATCTCCAACCACAGAGGAAATACTCTCTCCCTTAACTGGGTGCTTGGCTACTAGCGACAAAGCAGCAGCTTCCCTCGGCACAACTGGGGCAGAATGCAGGACACATTATTGATCCCTCAACAGAAACTTGGTTACTAAAAGTAGTGCACCATCTCTAGGTCCTCCGAGAGGAGAAAATCGGCGGTATGCCCTCCTGTAGGAGTGAAAACCTTTGACCTCTATAAGCAGGGTGTACTAATATTGGTACCACCTCTCTTGGATGCCCTCGGAAGGAGAACAAGGTTGAAACCAAACTGGCATTGGAACCAGAGAGAGTGGGTTCGACTCTCTGGGAGACCCACCCAGCAACTCCTCCCACCAACTACGCTCGTTTTTTTTTCCATCAGCCAGACTGTGCCCAGAACTATCACTTCTTGTGCTAATCCCACACATTCTGCAACACCGGGATGAGAAACAAGAGGCAGCTATAATACCTACTGCTCCAGGTAGGCATGTTG
Organism: Clitarchus hookeri; assembly: GCA_002778355.1. Taxonomy (NCBI): domain Eukaryota; kingdom Metazoa; phylum Arthropoda; class Insecta; order Phasmatodea; family Phasmatidae; genus Clitarchus; species Clitarchus hookeri. The sequence continues at coordinate 73,977 of NQII01002180.1, forward strand.
TATAGCAAGGACCCAACACCCCAAGAATATGCATAAAACTCCAAGAAAAAGCTGCCACACACACACGTTGCCTCACTGAGAGGACTCAAGCCCCCAAGTCAAACCCAAGGAACAACACCAGCATACCTACCAGGGTACTTCTCTGTTCCTCTCGCTGTTTCTCTATTGCCACTAGCCCCAACCAACCCAGATATTCCGCATCCTGTCCTAGCGCCACATCTGATCAATTAGGTTTCACCCTCTTACCCTCCATTTGTAGGTTATCCATCCTCTAAGGACAGATTCTGCCATGGCCCACGCAAAAATTACAGAATTTGCTGGATAAGGATCAAAAATTCATGTAATTAAAATTGATAATAAAGAAAATAAAAAAGCTACAGGAGTTAAACAATTAGCTCAAGCCAGCACCTTCCCAGACATAAATAAGTATTACCGAGATTCCTGTCAGAACAGCACAGCTGGAACACCACTGACTTGCCTCCCTCCCTAACAACACTAAAAGACTCCTTTAGGGAACACCAATCTCCATAGTTTCCTGGGGGGACAGGTAGACACAACCATTGGTACTCAAGCAACCTGCCAGGTGAAGCAACAGTGTCTCTCCCCAATAATATTAGCTGCTGCATAAGTTCTGAGTTGAGATAACAGGTATACTGAAAACATTAAACGGTAAAAAAAATTCTACTCTGAAGTTACAGTATTCAAATAAACTGCACTTCAAAGATGCTACTGTTTGGTAGTAATAACTCTGAGTGTTATTTCAATAACATATGAGTTTATGGTTTTTTTTTCTAACCATGCTGGTATTACACATATTATGTTCAGTCAGAGGGAAACGTGCAGGGTAGTCGCACAAATTAAAATAAGCAATATTGATTGCTNGTTTATGGTTTTTTTTTCTAACCATGCTGGTATTACACATATTATGTTCAGTCAGAGGGAAACGTGCAGGGTAGTCACACAAATTAAAATAAGCAGTAACATTGATTGTTTATAAAGAAATATTAAACTACTGTAACTGAAGTCACGCAATTTCAAACTATTTTGCTATGTGGAAAAAAATGGACATTTCTACATTTTTATATTATGAGCCAAAATTTTAAATCAGTTTTCACGTAAAATTTTTATATTTTTGAAATGGGGCATTTGACAGGATACAAAAAACATTATTATTATTAGCAAGAAAAGTTTCAAACAGGAACATCACATGTGGAATCCACAGCATATAACAATACATGAAACAAAATAGTATCTATAAAATTTGATACCACACGAGTAAAATTCTTTAATACATAAAACATTTTCAGGATTGCTCACTTCATTTACCGACGTATGTGAAAGTATGTGTGGATATATACAACATTTATCTAGTACTGTACGCTATATAAATTTAAAAGAAATCACTAAATAAGAGTGAAGAAATCAATTAAACGTAAATACAAGTTCAACATTTCCAGTGTACGATATGACCAGAATGCTACATCCAATCATGTGCATGTTGACTTCAAAACCCAAAACTACCTGTAATAAGTCTGCTCCTCTGTGGATGTTTTGTACTCATCATCTTCCACCTTGGCCTTCTGCATAATGTCCCTAGTCTTCTCTTCGTCAGAAGCAGCTGATCCATTTGAAGTGCTTGGCTTGCTGTCTGCAACATAATATGCAGACTGCCACTGAGCTTATCTGTTGGATGAAAGTGGCAATAAAGAACACTTACTTGGCAAGGTGATGTTACCCATGTATGTTGATAAAGTTTTTTATGAAAACCAAAATAAAAATTGTGTTTAAAGAGATCAAAAGAGATATTGTTGCCGCACTACAAGTGAGACGTCGTCATCAGTTGAAATGTTTCGGAACAGGTGATGCCATCTCTTAGGAAGCATTTGAGTTAACATCTAACCTCCCTTCGGAGCTAGGAAGCACTGCTCCTTTCATAGGGTAAAACTGCCATGCTTACACTAATTTGTCGAGGGCACTACGTAGGCCGGTGTATCTATTATAAGGAGTAAGGTTGGTGGTGGTGCAGGTCTGATAGTGGCCCTAGTGGGGCATGAATCCACCCAATGGCAGGCAGGCTAGGCGACTGGTATAAGTTGTTGATGTGCAGAGGTTGAGCCTCCTAATCGCAAGAGTGTCTGGGGCCGTGAGGCAGCTGCCTGCAGGTGCTTTGTAGGTGTAGGCAGTGAAAGCAATTTTCTCCAGGGGACTGCAAAACAGCCTTCCCTATACCCAGAGGGTGCTGGAGGTGCTGATGACACTCTGCTCCACGAGGTGACAGGAGCATGTGCCCATCACAGACATGCAACTTCCCTCTCGTTGCTGTACAACCTCGAGGTGTTAGGTCCTTGCTCTACAGCATGCCTGGCTTGGGCAGCAAGGAACATGGCGGTCTTCTTTTGTCCAGCCTGGTGTTAGGGCAATGAGACAGTTGTAATGCAAACAACTGTCGAAGTGCAGTGTTGTTACATTAGTCAGATAAGCAAACAAATGCAAGGTACAATTGGATTTAGTAAGTGATCGGTAGGATCAGGCATGGCTGTTGCTACAAGTCAATATTTAGTTTTGAACAGCGCAAGCAGAAAAAACCTGAGAAGCTGATTCTGAGCTGAAGGATGCTTGAGGTGCATTATCAAGATGGCGTCGTATCACATCAGGCTTACCAACAATTCCATATATTCTGACTAATGCAGATGCTAACAGAAAAGTAGTTTGACTTTCACAAGCTGACAAACATGCTGAGGATTCTCATGGCTTGCAACAGATTACACATCCAGGAACTGGGAACACCTGTAGATCAAATGTACTGTTTGTCTACTCAGTACACATGACTTGGGTTAGTTTAATGACGATAATTCTGGCAGAGGAGATGGCTTGAGGGTAGGTTAGGTAGGAGCACTAACTGACATGAAGTCTCCCCCGGGTGTACAGGTTGGACGATGAGCAGAGAGTGCTACGGGCCAAGATTGAGCCTCCAAACCACAGGCGTGAGGGGGGCCACGAGGCAGCGATTGGATGGTGCTTCGGAAGTGTCTGCAGTAAAGTAACAGCCCTCTGGAAATGGTGAGATAAACTCTAGCTGATAACGAAGGTGTGGCCCGAGTTCGCCTCCATTAGGATGCAGATGCACACGATGCCCATCAAAACAAAGCAGCCTCCTCCCTCTCCTTGTGTTAAACCTTAGTGATATTAATTAAACCATTGCTCCAAAGAGAGCCTGGATTGGGCAGCAAGGATTTTTGCCACATTCTTTCGACTAGCTTAATGTCAGGGCATGGATACAGTTGCAGTGCAAACAACTGTTGCAATTAAGTGATGCTACATTACAAAGGACAAAATAAAAGAGGTGAACAGTCAAATATTATAGGATCTAGGGGATGTTCAAACATATAGGCATGGACATTGCTAGTTATAAAATAACCAATTTAAACAGCACAGGGGCAGAAGGAGCTGGTGTGATCCACCCAGGGAGGAATTAAATCTTCCTGGTGCTGGTGCTGTGGGATGTACCCTTCCTGGCCATATCAAAAGGGCGGCATCTCTAGCGGCGTGACCAACTGGGACGTCCGCCACCCAACTGATGGTGGTTCAAGCCTGTGGCATTTAGGGGAGGGAGCCCCTGCTCGTACTTGAGAGTGCAAAGTTTAACCGATTCCATATTTTAATCATCTCTGGCATCAAATCATATCAAATTTAAAAAAAAAAATAAAAGAAACATTGATTTAATTACACATGTAGATGTCTTGAGACTAAAATGATGCCCCATTACCTCATTTTGACACTAATAAAAGTTTCTAACTCCACGGCAGCAAAATTTAAAACAATGAAATTTTCTCTGTAACGAATTACTATCACCATATACAGAAAACCCAAGCATTTATTTTCCACACATTTCATTTTGTTTCACTTCCAAAATACGTTATTTTTTGTAGCAAATATTTTGTAAACAACTCCATGCACCATGGCTGCGTAGCATGCATGACACACTTTATACAAAATGGCTGACCATGTGGCATCCATGACCCCATCGCATGCAGTGAGTGGTTTCCACATTCTTAATGTTTATTTCTTCCTCACCCGTGAATCAGCCTCCAATGTTGTGTGTGTATATTACAGCCAGCCGTGTGTGTATCTATGAATTATTTATATTTTGAGTAATGTGAGCAGTATGTTCCATGATTAATACACAAAGTTTTTCATCTTTATGTATTAGGTTTTCTTTTCTTTGTAGCATGAAATAAAAATGTTTATGCTAAAATCACAAGGCAAGTCAGTAAATGCAACAAAATATTATGTCACGAGTTGCGCACACGGCCCAACTTGGCAGGCAATGGGCGCAAACCGGATGGCCAAAGATTTTAAGGAAGTGTTGCTAATTTTTTTTCAGTTGTCTTTTATGGATTGTGACTTACCAGTTAACACGTAACGACACAACCTCTGTATTTTAAGGCTGCATGCTAACAAAAGTATTCTTTAACTAACTTTAATTGTGAATTATTGCACTTTTACCGGCAATATTTTTTTTTTTTTTTTAATTTTTGAGAATTTTTTTAATGCTTCTGAAGAATGTTGCAAATCGCTGCTGTCACAAAATCCAGGGGTCGAAAAATTGGAGCTCCACTGTATTAGAATAAAATATAAAGAGAATAAGTGTACCTTAAATATACACATGGCAACAGTAACAGCACTGCACATTAACATGAACAATATTGATCTTGCAAACTTAAAATTTTGCTAATGTCAAAAGCATCAGTGGAAAAAACCAAAATCGAAAATAATGAATATGTTATTTCAACCAAACTGGCTGTTATTGTGGGAAACCTGAATGAATAGTAACAAGTTATTTAATGAAATTTTTACGTTCGTATAACCTGAAATTTATGTGCAAGTTACACAAATCTTGTTTGGAGCAATTTTTTTTTTGCATTTCCCATTACAAATATTTTATAAGTTAAGGTTACAAATAAGCCGCTAGGCTACAAAAAATATATAATTTGTATATAAAAGAACAAGAATTCAAGTACTCACAGTCTAGTACTTGTCAATAGGCGCACACACAAAGAAAGAAAACTAATTTCTTACGTGGTTGCACAATCGCTACGTTTCACTGGCTAAGCCAGATTCCATCAGGTGGCGAGTTGTAGGACACTGGCTGCCTGGTGAAGGTTGTGGCCTGCCCAGCAAAACATTGCAATCGCGTAAAAAATTAGTCGTACTTCTTTGTGTTTGTGCCTGTTGAAAAGTACTGAACTGTGAGTACTTGAATTAATGTCCTAAAATATTTTTTTACGTTAATTTATAGCATTGGAGTCAAGGTGGAATAGAGTAAAAGGTTTTAGAATTGGAATCCAGAATCGGAACAGAGAAAAATTTATATTTTGACATCCCTAATTGTAACCGTTTTGGATTTTACTTTTCAATAACTTTGTATATAGGCTGTGAAATATTTTATAAACCTCTTAACCTACATAAAATTTTTCAACAACGTTTTGGGATGATTGTAAGCAACCAGGCCCTCAGCCATAGTTTCAATCCCAAGGGTAGGGCTAGGATCCTTCAGATCCCAATTATTCACCTCAACCTCTTGTTTTGGCATGGTTTGATCTCAGCTTGCCTCAATATCTGGCCTACGGGTTCAAGCATTATGGAGGTCTTTGCATGAGAGAGGGAGAGAGAGCACCCAGTCCCAGTCTACTCCAAGAGGAAACCAGCCGCTTACAGTGAAGACCGCCATCTTCATACGTGTGGCTCTGGCTAATGGAATGTGGGAGCTTGACATGCCACGGGCAATGTCTTCTAGCCTCTGCCACATCTGTGCCCCACCCCCAAGTAAGAACCATTAGGGCGTACACGCCACACTATCTCCACGATGTGAGGGTAGCGGCCCACGAACCTGCTGCCGCCACCTATATGCTGGCTGCCCACATCACACAACCACTCAGCTATTGGGCAAGTGCTTTCCAACTTCCCCTCTGGCCCGTGACTGCAGAGTGGTAACTCCTGCAAATCCCGGCCGCACAGCAGGCATCTCTCGCTCTCTCCCTGCCCTTTGCTCACCCTGGTTTTAGAGTATAAATACGGGTCACAGACCACGGTTAGGGACAGTCTTCATTCAGCAGTTGTCACGCCATTACNCTGGTTTTAGAGTATAAATACGGGTCACAGACCACGGTTAGGGACAGTCTTCATTCAGCAGTTGTCACGCCATTACTCTGCCCAAACGCATACCAACCAACCAGCTTCTATGCTTCATTTAGCCAAAACACTTTCACCTGTCACCCAAGTACGAGTTCTGCCACACTCTGGGGTCACCCTCATCCCATCACACAGCTGTGTCAACTGTGCACACTCCTGCTACGCATTGTTGGCCACCTAGATTCAGGTCTTCGGACCCTAAAAAGGGTACAGGATGTGTGTGCCTGTTTTGTTGCCAATAAAAAAACATACTCATGCTTGGTTAGCTATTTAACATCCAACTTCATTTATTTTCGTTAACTTTATCCCGCTATTTCTCCCCTTTCAGGAGTTGACAAAAGCTATCAACCTCCAATGCCCTTCTTCAAGCTGAGTAGAAAAGAGCACCCCTCCTCGTGCTGGGGGATTGGNCTGGTTTTAGAGTATAAATACGGGTCACAGACCACGGTTAGGGACAGTCTTCATTCAGCAGTTGTCACGCCATTATCTGCCCAAACGCATACCAACCAACCAGCTTCTATGCTTCATTTAGCCAAAACACTTTCGCCTGTCACCCAAGTACGAGTTCTGCCACACTCTGGGGTCACCCTCATCCCATCACACAGCTGTGTCAACTGTGCACACTCCTGCTACGCATTGTTGGCCACCTAGATTCAGGTCTTCGGGCCCTAAAAAGGGTACAGGATGTGTGTGCCTGTTTTGTTGCCAATAAAAAAACATACTCATGCTTGGTTAGCTATTTAACATCCAACTTCATTTATTTTCGTTAACTTTATCCCGCTATTTCTCCCCTTTCAGGAGTTCACAAAAGCTATCAACCTCCAATGCCCTTCTTCAAGCTGAGTAGAAAAGAGCACCCCTCCTCGTGCTGGGGGATTGGGATATGGCGATAATCCTGCCTTGCTGATCACCAACAGAAAGGAGTGCGTAACTGCTTATGTAACTTTTGGCAGAGTATTTGGCATGCTGGCGATAATCCCGCTATTTGGCATGCTGGCGATAATCCCGCTGACAGTGGCGGAACATAGGGACGCATCTTGAAACCTCCCCACGGGGACTTGGTGTGCCTGCATGATAACCTGGAAAGGAGACACGAGTTGCTAAGGCACTGAATCATGAGGGAAGTCACTGTTCTCTGGAAGGCCGCCCAGGACTTCCACCCTTCCACAAATTACGTCTCCTTTGCTTGACTCAGCTGTGCCAGCTCATACTGAACACCCACGTAAGACTGCTCGAACTCTCTTCCGCCCATGTGCCACTCAATCGGATTNCGTCTCCTTTGCTTGACTCAGCTGTGCCAGCTCATACTGAACACCCACGTAAGACTGCTCGAACTCTCTTCCGCCCGTGTGCCACTCAATCGGACTGGGTGGCGGAAGGCGACTAGGAAGGCTTTGGTCTTAGCTGGGTAAGCTGTAGAGTCTGAGCAGAACCCCAACAAANTGGGTGGCGGAAGGCGACTAGGAAGGCTTTGGTCTTAGCTGGGGAAGCTGTAGAGTCTGAGCAGAACCCCAACAAATTGTACTCTCTGCTGTAAGAGGCAGTTGCATGCAACAAGAACGCCACTGTCAATCAGCAACCTCACCAAGCTTCGTCTGTAGGAAGAGAAAATGCCAGAGAGATATTCCTGAGTTGTGACAAATGTGCTGCCAGCAAATGTCCTCCACTGAAACCTTCACCCCAATTCGCTCTCACATGCAACCTGTAATATGCTCGGCACCGCCCTGAGCTCGGAAGGCCGTCATTGTCGTCGCCGCTCCTCAGACCACCTCCACCACTAATCTCCCTGTCTAAAGGATTCGAGCTTCTCAGTCGTCAGTTAGGATGACATAAGCCTACTTGTAGATATTCCTGAACAGGTGAGGCTTCAAACTTGAGTACATGTCAACACATACAATACACACTGACAATAAACACTACCTTAAATAACGCCAATACATTAAACTGAATACTGTAGTTACAGTACAAACTAAATTGGCATAAGAATATAAAATTGCACTGTGCAAAAAAAATTTCCACTAAGTATTTTGTGAGGCATAACAACAGAGGTTCAGTCAACCTGGAATATGAGTAATGATAGATTGGTGTCAGCATATCAGCAAATTTTGTGGACAGACACAGTTCTATTGCTTCCATGTAACCATTTCCAAACATTCAATCATCTTTATAAGGATTTCAATACATTCCATTAATTGACCCAGTCGTCCAACCCCCAGTAATAAGTCAGAGCATACTCACTAGAATCTGGGTCGTCGTCGNATTCCATTAATTGACCCAGTCGTCCAACCCCCAGTAATAAGTCAGAGCATACTCACTAGAATCTGGGTCGTCGTCGTCATCATCAGAGTCTTCCTCAGAGCCTTCCTCGTCGTCTTCGTCATCCTCGTCATCTTCCTGGGGCAGAGCCTCCCAGCCAGGGTGTACCTCCAGCCAGGCCTGCATTTGGCTGGCCAGCGGGGCCTCCTCCCCAATCAGCATCTTTCCTGCAAGCAGTTCAGAACACTGTCTGGGGAAACTACCTCACACAACTGCATCACAATTCACTACACAGGGCTATTACAAACATTTTACATGTAAAGTCAAGACTTTTCAAAGGCTTTACACATACTGAANACTTTCCAAAGGCTTTACACATACTGAAATTAACAATTTTAAGAATTAAATTACATAAATTAACTAATATCTAGTAAGATCACTGCTCCTACTTTTCATTCTGATGCTATAACACCAAACATTCAAGATCTATAAAGCAAAAATTTACACAGACAACAATATTAAACAAATACTTCATAAAAAAAAATACAAAAACTTGAAAATTATTAGAAGCCTACAAAATTATATGTAGCATCACCAATTCACAAGTTCATGCAATTAATTTTTTCAGCATTAGGTTATGATTTGAGGTTTAATTACAAGGGTTCAACCTAATAAGTCAACTTGCATGTAATTTAAAGTATCTAGTCAGCATTGGTTTGACTGACACTTTGCATGACATAATAAAGACAAGATGACTTTTACACTCACAAGAGATGATCACTATAATGCTCTGTGCACCCTTCGATAGTTACAGTACTGTAAATGCACACTGATAATACCGTTATCAGAATTGTGATGTAAGAACACCGACCAATTTCTAAAACAAGTATGTTACCGTAGGTTTGTTTCACTCCCAGTCATGCAGATACTTCCATGTTATGTATTCAGTAACCTCCTCAAAATTCAAGGACTTTTCAAGGTGCAGCATAATTTAAGGACATTTCAAGAACTAGAAACCAAACACAAAAATTTCAAGGGCTTTCAAGGACCGTAGGAATCCTGACTACATAACTCTGAAAATGAGGGTTGTGCAAATATTTGGTATCCTGAAACAATAATGTAAAATCAGAGCTTTCATTTTCAATCTTGGTAAGAAAACTATGAGCTGAAAGTCTAAATAAAATGAAAATTTCAAACTTCAATAAATATCCTAGTATTTATTAATGTTCATTTAGTTGAATAACAAAGAAAATTTGTGTCTGTGTATCCATTTTGTCCATTACAATACTAGTAAAATAATAGTACTTTATCGCATCTAAGTCGCCTGCACATATAGGTCGCACCCTTATTTTCAAGGAATTAATAATAATAATAATCTTTGTTAATTATGGGTTGCGTTCATCTTTGTGGTTGTACATCCTGTACAACACGGCCTGCGCCACAGATGGCTGATGCACGCGACCTTGGCAAAGGTAGTGTGGCAGCTGTGTCCTTGCAAGCAAGCGGTGTTGCCAAGCGTAGCTACAGGCCTACAGCGCAGTCACAGTGCGCTGCAAGTTCATTTGGAATGTACAGAGATAGCACTCCTGATGCAGCCTTGACTGCCGGAGTTTATATATTCATTGGAAAAAAGAAATAACTTATNTGTACAGAGATAGCACTCCTGATGCAGCCTTGACTGCCGGAGTTTATATATTCATTGGAAAAAAGAAATAACTTATTAACACGTAATTTAATTTGATGTGCTATTTTTACAAGAACAATTTTATTGAGCTTTCTTTTTATACATTTCAAGTATTTCTAACGATGTATGTTACAAGCAAAAACCTAACCATTATCTCTGCAGTTTATCTTCAAAAGTTTTAAATAAACGTGCAAAACACAGAAAGGCATTTGAATAATTCTGTTACGCAATTACCTTCGCAATCCTTAACAGAAAAATAAATTTTAAAAGAATCAAACAAAATAAAAGGACTTGATTCTTGCCATACTATAACCGACATAATAATTAATTATTCCTGAAAGCTTCCTGTGTAGCAGCATATTAGCGTTGGTTCTTGGGTGCCAAATGTTAGCCTTGACTTACAAGTTTTTCCCTTATATCGCTGAAGAGTATGGTAATCAAGCCGCGAGCTGTGAATTCGGAGTAAATGAAAAGTTAGTGCGGGACTGGAGGAAGCAGAAAACTTAACTTAGCAATACAAACGTGAAAAGAAAAGCATTTCGAGGTGCTAAGCAAGGCAAGTTCCCGGAAATTATTGCAGGTGTGCTTGAATATGTACGAGAGACACGGAATAATGCAGACCTCCCGTGGTACAGTCGGTTGGTGCACCGCAGATCTGGGGTGCAAGAGGTTCTGGGTTTGAATCCTAGGTAAGGCATAGGTGATAGTTTACGTTGTAATAAATTAGTTAATTAGCCATCCCCTGACAAGCCTTCAGGCATACCACTGGGGGACCATAATAATTCCTTTCCAATTCCAACTCTACCCTCTATCTCTCTTGCCTCCAATCTATTTCTCTCCTCCTTTATCTCTCAATATATATCTATCTAACTACAAATATCCATCTCTCTCTGTATCTATTTCCCCCCTCCCTGACACAATTCTTCAATCTATCTCAACACTTTCCACTAGAAGGGGAGAGAAAAAGAGATCAGAGGCCATAAATGCAACCCAAGCAAACAAACCTTAATGGTTGGGCCTGCTACAACACGGCCTATGGCACAAAAAAGTTAACCCAAGTCACACAAAGCCTGCAGTCATTTTTATCTTTTCCAATACAGCAGCTAAACACTCATGAAGGCATACCGGTGTGTCCTTGTCCTAATTCAATCATTGTCAAAAACACTGGATGCTCCCCACTGAAAACTAAAAATTTTTCTCACCCTCTGCACAAGCTCCAAACTCACCCAGACTGTCTTTGTGGTGCCTGGCAAACCGACAGAAGTACACCACCTTGCCCTATTCTATGCCCTAATTACTTGGGTTTGTCCCCATAAAGGCCACCCATTTAAGGTTCACTGGGGCATGATCCGGCTTTCAGTCGTCTGTCAATCTGTCATGAGTAGAGACAAGATTATATGGTGAATAGCGATAAAACCGAAATAACACCGAAATGCAAGTAGATACACTGCATAACACCAAACACCAAAAATCAAATACAAACACAAAACAAAATTTAGCCAAAATACAGTATATACAGTAAAATGCTGTTAAGACATTTTTCAAGGGACTGAAAAAATAATGCTTATTAACCAGGAAAATTCTTAAAAGGGTGAAATTACATATGTGCATTTATACAACGTGGGAAATTATTCAACTCATTAAGCAGATAAACTTCTTAAAGTGGGAACTTCCTAACACGGTTTCAGTGTATTTTATCTGTGAAACAATGACCAGCAATTTGGGTATAAACTAAGAGATAATTAAATAAATTTAAGTTTTCAGACAATGGGAAGAAAATAATTATTTTTATGTTGTTATCATTTAGGCTGAGTGAATAACAGCAGTAAGTATCAGATACCATGTAGATAATACTTAAATAATAATTTAAAAAGAAAAGCCAAATTGTAAAAGCTAATATAAAAATAGTTTTATTTCCACGATTCAATGTTTTTCTCTATAAAACTGTATCCAAGCCATTCGTATATAAGATTGTGACAAAAATTCACACTGTCTAGGAACCTTAATATACGAGTTAGAAAAAACCTAAAATCCTAAAAAGTGATTTTTTAGATTACGGTAATGCTCTGTGTTATTTTGGTTCAAATAAAATACTCACTCTAGTTTATGCAATTCCATAAATGTTAAAAATTTTAAAATTCAAATGTACATATAAGGAGAAATTATTGTGAGATGATCAAAAATTCTTAATAACAAAATATTGCATTAAAATAACACAGTAAGATTTTGGTTCTAATAATTCATAATTTTAGTAATTAAGTTTCAATTATGAATCTTCAATAATAAAACCAGTAACACCAAAATTTAGTATTTTTAAAAACAAAATTTGCCTTAAAATAACACCACATCATCTTGTACCTGGTCATAAGCATAGACATATCAGCAGTGGGTCACAGAACCAATTTCTAGACAAGTGACAAACTAAACATTTTATGTGCAAGTTTCCACATGAAAGTTAACTGAAGTTTTCCATTTTGCATGTTAAATAAACCTTTTCTCATAAAACAATGATAATATCTTAGGTCAATCTAAGTATACGATGTTCACGGTAAACTGAGCACTTTTGAAAGCCCTGCTTAAGATTTACTTATATCCACATTGTGTATTCTTCCACCATTAATAAAATGAACAATGCCATGGGTCTAGTCACATTATTACATAATGCTTTGGTCATGTTGACACACTGACATTATAAAAAAATTTATATATATATATTTCACAAATTTGCAGATTCTTACACTTATATGCATTAAAAAAAAAAACAAAAGAAATAATTTCTGTTAAATGGACAGGGTAATTTATCGGTACCGTTGCAGCCTTAGTACAAATATGATTAAAAAAAAGTGGTCCCAGTTCATAAAAATGTACAGTTTTTGTGTAAAGCACACACTCGTATCGCTTTGCTGGGTCAGACCTCTAACAAGGTACCGTGATAGCGGCGGTGGCAGTTGTGTTGGTGGCAGTTTGTCTAGTCCAGTATTGCTGGCTGCTCCCTTCCCCCCTGACATCATCCCATCCCATGCCATGNGCGGGATATCGAAAATTCTGCTTGCATTTGGTATCATATTATTTTCTTTTCCCCGGGGGTTTAAAAGTTAGGGGTCGGCTTGCATCCTGTGTCGGTTTACGGTCAATCATATACTGTAATTTCAAAAGTGCTCAAATAACTATTATGAACAGCTTACACTAAATTGGACAGCCTCACAAATCAAAATGCTAACATATATACTTTGTATGAGATCTCATAGGCACAGTATATGTGTGATTTTACTCACGCGTCCAGACAGATAACACAGTGAATTGTAAGTTTCTGTACACATTCACAAATTAAAAATGTAACATACCTGTTGCTANGTCCAGACAGATAACACAGTGAATTGTAAGTTTCTGTACACATTCACAAATTAAAAATGTAACATACCTGTTGCTAACTCAATTACTGTAACTTTTGTGTCGGATGACTGGGACTCCTCATCATTGGCACCTTCACCACTCTCCCCTTCCTCACCCTCCATCGTCTCCTTCTTCTTTTTCTTCTTCTTCTTCTTCTAAAAATAATTATGCAAGAAAGCTTAGAAAGGACCATCGACTCCAAACTCNTCTTCTTTTTCTTCTTCTTCTTCTTCTAAAAATAATTATGCAAGAAAGCTTAGAAAGGACCATCGACTCCAAACTCGTATCAAACATACTGAAATTAACACTTGTACCTACCTATGTTCAAGGATTTCACTTTCCAACACACAAAAACGAAAAGTGGTGATAATGTTCTCTCGATTCAGAGTGCTGTACTGTCATTTTCATAGATATTATTTCNCACACAAAAACGAAAAGTGGTGATAATGTTCTCTCGATTCAGAGTGCTGTACTGTCATTTTCATAGATATTATTTCCACTGCATAGGCAATGACGATTGAGGTCCGGCAGTTAACTGCAAAAGACTGTTGCTCAAGACCAGTAAGACTAAAGATGCACAGCAGATAACAAAGACTGAATGTTTTGGACTGGAAAGCCAAGAGCACGTAGGCTCCGTGGTGAAAACTGAGCAGTGCACTTGCATTAACCGCACAGTGATTGCAGCAGCCTCACAGCTGCCACATCCTGAGCCCACAGCCCTGACCAGTATGTTTTCAGTCTTCATCTGCTTTCTAAGCCACTTGTGAACCAAGTGATCATCAAGTTCCTAGCTTTTACACCGACTTCAGAAAAATTACAGCACAATCTCGTTATGATATACATCCATGCATCAGTAAAGCTTTAACTTTTTTTACTTAGTAACGAAAGTACTTTATTTTGAAAGTTTTATTTTTAAACTTTTGCAAGATGGGCTCTTTGAAATTATGGCACAATTAGTCACTTCATTAAAGAAAATTAGTATGAAATAACACAAAAATAATGTTTTAAAAACAAAAAATAAAACATATTTTCTAAAATTTTAAAATGCACAAATTACATCCTGTTTGCAAATGCATACTGCTGGCTTATTGGTGAAGTTTCATTTGGAAAAATATTACACCACTTACCACTACCAATTTAACACTGAAGGAAGTTTATTTGGAAGATTTATACATTCTGAAATAAATGAGTAGTTCAATAACAAATCCTCTTATTTTTCCATAAGAAAACCTGAAAATAAACTTTGTATTTAGTAAAATACACCACTCAATGTAAATAGAAACTTTTGGAGACAAGGGGAGAAAAATTATACCTGTCTGGGGTATCATTTTATTTGGAAGATGACTGCCTATTGAATTAAATTAATATTTCATTAAAAAAAACTTTTGGTTTTACGCTGGAGGTGTTTCAAAACTGTCTTCACAGGAAAACAAGTGCACTATATAAGACACTTCTAGATTAGCTTAGGTGTCACAATTTTTCAGCATAGCTTTTACGTAGAGATTTACAAAGTCATTCTCATAAACTTAGGGTCTACTGCATGTTATGTAATGCGGTAGCGGTACCAAAACCCACATATGGCTATTTATATCTTCACTATTATATTTGATATTTTGACTGTACAAAAGAATTAAAGATGGTGCTGTATATGAACACTGTTAATCCAAGGTCAGTTCAACTGTGTTATGAAGAATCAATTGTTTGCATAGTATACGTAAACAANATATGAACACTGTTAATCCAAGGTCAGTTCAACTGTGTTATGAAGAATCAATTGTTTGCATAGTATACGTAAACAATATACTGAACGTGACTGAATGTTTATTTAATGTTGTATTAGCAAAAAATAACAATTAAGGTTGGAAATGATTAATAAATTAACACCTTTCCGTAAAAATTGCATATGAACATTTAATTAACCCCATTTTGGAAGACACAAGGGAAATTATAATCTTCGTTATACAAGAGTGGCGTGGAGTGGAACGATTTGGCCAGCTCTTAACATTGAGGTCTTGAGAGCCAATGAGGGTGAAGCGAGACAAGTATGGAGCAGCACTGGAATGAAAGGACAGCAGAAATGGGAGATCTCCTAGAAAACACGTCGATCGGTGGTATCACCCGGCACGATTTCCACGTGCGAAAATCTAGGAGACTGCAAAACACCCCATTTTGATGCCAAAGCAAAGCCAGTTGTCCAGATCCATTATTGCCTATTGTCATACCATCAATTTACACCCAGGGCCATCCACAACCTTATTTCTAGTCCGCAGGCAGTACATGATAATTTCTGCACGCTCTATGGTGCGAAATGTGATTCACAAGTGCATATGGTGCTTTAAGGCTAGACCAGTCACTCACAATCCAGCAATGGGCACACTGCCGAAAGCACGGTTCGCTCAGATTTTAGCAATCCGGTCGATTGGGGTGAATTTTGGAGGACCTTTCCATGCCACACCTGTACGAACGAGGAAGAAGGCAACCTTCAAGGTATACATGTGTCTGTTTGTTTGTATGGCCACCAAGGCAGTGCACTTGGAGTTGGTCGCAGACTTGTCAACCGCATATTTTCTCGCTGCATTCAAGCTATTTGCGTCAATGAGAGGAATCCCCACTGATGTGTACTCCGATAATAGCACCATACTTTGTAGGAGCACATAAACAACTCCAGGAGGTGTACGCAACATTGTTTTCAGGGGATAATGAGGAAGAGATTGCAGCTAAGGTAAACCTGGGAGGTGGCACTTCAACCCTCCAGCACGTCCAAACTCTGGAGGTCTGTGGGAAGCAGCAATCAAGAGTGCTAGGCAGCATCTGTATAGAGTTGTAAGAACTCAGTTGCTGACCTTCGAAGAACTCTCGACGCTGTTTTCCCACGTCTCTGCAGTGTTGAATTCGAGACCTATATGTACCCTCTCAACAGATCCTCAGGAGTATGATGTTCTAACACCAGGCCACTTCCTTGTGGGTGAGCCATTGGTAGCTTTGCCTGACCACAATCTGTGTGATATTCCTTTGAACCGTCTTGACCGCTGACAAATGATCACACAGTTTTACCAACAAATATGGAAGAGATGGAGTGTGGAGTACCTACAAAATCTCCAGCAAAGGGGAAAATGGACAAAACCAGTTTCTGACACGTGCATCAACCAGTTAGTGCTCCATGTTGCCACCACTAATGTGGAAGACTGCCAGAGTGTCAGCAGTATATCCAGGCCAAGATGGTGTAGTTTGTGTGGTAACCTCAACAACACCACAGGGGGAGTTCGTACGACCTGCCAACAAGATTTGTCCACTTCCTGTGTATTAACATCACGGTGTGATATTAGACCTACTCATTCCATGTTTATATTGTATAGTTTTCTTGTGAACTTGAAAATAATAATTTTCAGGGGGTGGAATGTTTATGATGCATATAGTGCATAATACTGTTTATGTGTGAGACTTAATTTGTTTGGTTGGCCATACTGTTGTCATTGTTTTGGTTGACTCATTGTGAACTATCATGGTGGCGGATCATGGTTTGTGTTCGTTTGCGCTCAACAGCCCCACTCCTGAGGGTAGGGAACGGATCCTTCAGATACCAACCTTGAAGTTCAAGTTGTTTTGGTCACATGGGGCCTTACATAGGAAACTCCCTTTTGCTTATACCAAACACTCGGATTGAGATAGAGATAGAGAGTCAGGGAGAGAGAGATAAAGAGCAGTAGAGAGGGATCGAGAGAGCGACACACACACTCTCTATCTCCCCCCTCCCCCCTTTTGCCAACACTCTCTCATCAGAACCAGACATCTAGAAGAGAGTGAGTCCAGTCACATTAAGAGCTTAAAAGAGGACGGCCATCCTTCGCGCCTGTGACTCCGGCAAACGGAATGTGCCTACTGCTTCTGCTGCCAGCCACGAAGGGGAGTGCAGGCCAGGCTGTCTCTTTCGTTACCTCTCCACCTCCCCGCGCTGGCCATTTGCATCGATTATAAGACCCGCAGTCCCTAGTTTGGGACTGACTTGCGGAGCTCCTGTTGCTGAACATCATTCTGCCCAGACAGGTACCGAAGTTATCAACGCGACTACACATCTCTTTAACTATGCTGCTTCTGTATACGAGTCCGAGTTCTGACCACCTGGGGTTACCGTCGCCCCTCATGCTACCACATATTTAGAGACTGAGAGAAACTACTATGGTTATGTTGACTTGAATATCAAGCCAAATCGAACAGTAAAAGCTCGCCTCAGCTTCGCTTGAGTTTTCAAACTTGACCCATCACTACTGTTATTGTACGTGACGAAAAAATTCAAAAACTATTTGAAGAAATTATATGTAAAGGAAAAGTCAAACCTTCTTGCGCTTCATCTCTTGTTGCTTGCGGCGTTGCTCCACCTTATGCTGCTTCACCATTTCAGTCAGATTCCCAATGTACTCATCTGTCTGAGACAGAAGGAAGGCCAGACGCTTGTCTTTCTTCTGGTCAATCAACTTCCTACATCGAACAATGTTGGGTATTTCAAAGAAAAGAAAAATAAATTTTAAATATTTACTAATAAAAATTATGCTTTTACTATTTTTAACATGTTTCACTTTTAATTCATTACTATACATACTGGGACATTTTTACTTAAGTGGAACCCTATTATGACATTTATCAAGGGCCTCAAGAAACGTCAGCATTATGTAAAGGGAAACTTGACATATTTTGCATTGAATAATTTTGCATTGAAAAACATATTTGTGAACCATGAGAAAGCAGCTTATTAAGCAGGAAAATGTTATAAGAGGGGATGTTATAACAGGGTTCCACTGTATTTATTTTCTGAGAAATAATGAACACTTATAGACAAGGCATTACTAAATAAAGAACGTTCATTCTGAATGTAGAACACGGTTCTCAACAGGTTGCACATTTGTAAAATGCAAACTATTACATTTATGTGCCCTAAATGAGAAAAGAATGGAAAAGTAAATTTCATAAACAATGTACCATACGGTGAACACACAAATGTTTCAATGCAAGTACCAATGTGTCTTTTAACACTATTAAAAGAGCAAACATCCTTGTCTCAAATGGGTTAAGGTAAACATAATAAACTAGAGGTTTGCAAGCCCAGGATTTTCAATTCCATTCAAACCCGAGACAGTCGACTGAAAAGTTCCTGAGTTTCAAGCTCAAGCTCTTTTATTACATACAGAAAAAAAAAATAAGTTTTATAATAAAAATAGTATTATATTCTGAAGATAATCTATATTTATATATTCAGTTTTAATAAGTAATTTCAACTGAAAAACACCCAGCATTTAAAATATTGTTTTTGTAAGTAGACCAACTACTATGGGTAACACGATAGTATAAATAAAGCAAGGAGAGAGAATGTACTCTTTAGATTATATAATTCATTACAATTACTCAGACCTACAAGTTATCTAACCAATTTCTGCAATTAAAATCTCGCTACACTCCAAAACAATAATAAAACAACAAAACAAAACTCGGTGGTACCGCACGCTTAAAAATATAACACACTCATAAAATAGGTATTGTAGACGTACAATAAATGATAAATTGTTACTTATTCAACAGTTTTGTTTGTGCGTAATACACACACCTGTTATTCTGTGAAAATTAAGGGTATGCAGGATTCTGAACTTCTTGAAAGATCTGAGAGTATTAAATAATTTCCCTGAAACTGTCAACACCTTTAAGGGAGTTGTTGGGCCCCCGTACCCAAAACACAGCATAGAGTTCTAGTCTGGCTGGAGAGGGGTGAGCAGGCATTCTGCATCGAGCGGTTTGCGAGCTGACAGGAGGCAGGGTGGCATTTCCGTAACCTCGTGCGATGCACTCTGTGGGGTGTGGCGACTACGCCTCTTCTTGGAGGCGGCCACGGCTGTGGCGGAGGCTAGAGAAAATTATTACGTCGCCCGTGGCGCTTCAAGTGTACACACACTCAACTACCGAAAATTAAACAAAAAATGGGAAAGGTCCTTAGTAGACATCATGAAATTAAATAGAAAATACTAGCAAACTGAAAACACCAAAGCAATGATTTTGAACCAATTTAAAGTGTGATATTTTTGTTTTTATCATATCGTAAGTCCAATTTTTTAAATTATTTTAAAAGGATCTTAAGGAATTTTCCTATCAAAAATTGAAGCAAGTGTTCCAAACTCATAGGATTAAACGTAGTGCAAGAACTAATATAATAAAACATTACAATGTTTCAAGTTCGAATCTAATTTTTAGCACATAGTCATTATTATATGTTTATTTTTTTGCTTTCATGAAATAAATCATGATATATTAGCCTGGCAACCCACAAACTTTGTTACCTAACCTAAAATATTTTTCCTGAATTTTAGCAGGAAATTTGATTTTCCAGCACAAATTTTTCCCAATACCAAAATTCCATTCCCGAACACCCTTAGTGAAAATGTTTCCATGATTTCTCCAGTTTTGATGAGATAACTTCTGTAATTTTTGTGATAATTTTTCTAAAATTCTATAAAAAATTTAGATAGTTTTTTAAAATGTAAAACAATTTGATAACTGATAAAGTACGACTACAATTTATTTTTGGTAAGCAAAATATTAAACTGAAGTGATTGATTTTGTGTAAATATATTACTTTAATTGCTAAAAATTTTTCAGCTAAATAGAAAAATACTAATCAGTTCATATTTACTGTACATGTGTGAGCATATAAAAGTCAGAGTTTATATGAGTGTATAAAATAAAAGCAATGGCATGTATCACCAGCTTGATTCCCACGCGGAATAGAAAACTACTTTAAAAATGCAACCATAAAGAGAACAATTCTGTAAATTATATAAGTAAAAACATTTTTGTAGAGTGCCACATTTTGCATCAATGCAACCAGTTACATCGCTTTGTGTACATGATTTGTAAGTTGTAAACCACAAAAAAAAAAAAACATTTCCACTAAATAATTGATAGTTTTTATGGTATTCATATTTCCTGCCACAAAAGCCAAATTTGTGGAAATAACAAATCTATCACTTTGAATTTTGGTTTTATCCACCAATGCTATTGAGGTTTGCAAAACAGTTAGTTGCGCCCAACCATAGTTCTTGTTAACATGCCATGCTGTTGCCATTTGTATGTTTACGGCACACGTATGCTCTGTACTAGCACAGTGCATTTAATAAAATTGTCTCATTAGGCACCACATTCTAGACTGATTAGCAGCCTGGTTTTTATGCTAATTTTGATGGTAATAAGCGTTTGTATGTGCAGCTCTGAAAAATAATTTTAACCATAATACACATACCTTTTAAAATACTATTTCATGGATGAACGTCTTATTTTCTAGCAAACATTTAGCAAACTTCTCTTTGGGTGCCACACCTTACGTGGCAGTGCAGTGCAGTTTTAGGCTAACTTTGAATCAGTATTCTTATCTCCATTTCTCAGGAACACTTCTACCAAAACGAGCCTATCTTTTAAACATTTACATTTAATTAATAAACACTGTGTTGTTTTCTTTCATAAACAGTAGTAAAAAATAGTCTCACTGGTTGCCGACTGAATGACACAACGTTGATACAGAAGCTCAAATATTTCAAGTCAGAAAAATATTTCGAGCGAAGCCCAAGCTGAAAACGGGTATTTGGCTTGAGCTCGAATTATTTAATACTCTCAGATCTCTGTAATAAACATTTCCGATTGTTACTGTACATGCAGAGACTTATTTCAACTACAACCAAGAAGAATTTCCCTGAAACTGTCAACACTTTTAAGGGAGTTGTTAGTCCTCGTACCCAAAACACAGCATAGAGTTCTAGTCCTACATTTGTCATTAAAGAACTCTGTTAATTTTTTTTTTGAGCGGTGTCTGCTTATAAATAGAACTTCATAAATTGCCACATCTGAATGGTAGTTTCCCTTTTCTATTTCCATCTCTAACACATATTTTGTAAAAGTGTAAAAGGGCTAATGTGAGTGTTTCACATCAATTTGTAGGTATGAAACTTTATACATTTAACATACAATAGGGGCATGCAACACAGCTCATCTGGCTTTATTATTATACAATAAAATTATAAAAGTCAGTACTGAAAGACTGCATGCCAGTTCAATGCCTTGCACACAAAGTTCGTCAGACATCTGATGCGAGTACCTAGGTCATTCTTAGCAATCCTATGCTTCTAAGCCTCAGACATGCTAAACACCTCCAGCCAGGCGGCACCCTTAAAGAGTGAATGAATAGGAAATCCGAGAACAGCCCACCTGTAGCCCTCCTCATCCTCGGCCATGAGGCGCCGCATACGCTCCTTCTCTATACGCTCCTGTTCTTTCTTCTGCTCGCGCTCTGCGTTGGCATGGTGGTTCAGCACTGCCTTGTTGAGTCGAGTGATGCGTGCCACGTTGTTGCGGTGGTACTCCTTGAAGTCCTTGCCATGCTGCAGCACTGAGATGAGGAACTCCTGCACTCGCACAGAAGCACTGATGTTAAACAACACACTTTGCAACTTGCTGAGCGCACTTCCAGGAAGCAAGTGTTAAAGAGGCCCTCTACTAAGGCTATTGGAGTGCTGACTATACGCCAAACCCATTTTATTCAGAGGATGACAATTTTTTGAGTGTGGCCGCCTTACAAACAGACTTAAGAAATGTTATGTCAATGTCTACACCTGTCAGTTTCTTGACTTTTTTCAAAGGATTTTTTTTTAAGAAGGACGCAGGCGACAGCAGATATACCTATAACTAATTTTGTTGTGCAAAAATTCTGATTCAGTATTTGTTTGAAGTGGTACAAGGGCGTGCAGTATAGGTTTATCACAAAGCAATAAAATTGTCTCCACTTCAAGTTTCACAGATACATGTTGCAAACAAAAAAACTGCTAGTCTGTTTAGTGCCTTGTGTATGTAGGCAATTTGACATTTGGTTCCCGTAGTGCGCTTAGAACTGCCACACTTCTAGGCTTCAAAACTACATATGATCTATTGCCAGGCAACTATTTTAAGAAACAAAAGGAAAAGAAAAATTCCCAGTACCATGTCAAACGCTATGACCCCTCCCAAACACTATCTCACAAGTTACTGCTGTTACATACAATGAGCCTAAATAGTTTTG
This sequence comes from Clitarchus hookeri, assembly GCA_002778355.1. NCBI lineage: Eukaryota > Metazoa > Arthropoda > Insecta > Phasmatodea > Phasmatidae > Clitarchus > Clitarchus hookeri. The sequence continues at coordinate 96,587 of NQII01002180.1, forward strand.
CCAGTTTTGGATAATCACAGAATACAAATTAAGAATTACGTTTTAAAAATTTGCTACTTACTTGTCAATTTCTAAAAAGTTTTAAGAATTTATGGTGGAGAAATCCCTACCATCTTAGAATTCCTCCATAACTCAATTTCTAGATTCAACATTTGGAAAACCAGATTGTCAAGGCACAGTGAGCATATTAACAATTATTTTGAAATACAACTACTTTTTCTGCCATGCTGCCTTTCAAATCTATAACCACTAAGAAAGATATCCTCATTTAATAATTTTTGTACTATATGGGAAAATATGGAAAAACTAAAACCATACAGGCTTCAAAATTCTGTTAGCAGTTCTCTCTACCATGTCAAGAATTAATTATGTTGGATTATGAAGTTTAATTAATAAGATTTGTATTTAAAAAAAACCTAAGGTGAGTGTGATCCCTCCCTCTTAAAGACCACAAACTGATGATGAATATTTGGAAATCCATGCCATTTGGTAAAAGATGTACTTTCAGAGGGGAATTAACTCGAAAGTTAGCCAGCAAGAGTTTCAGAGAGCATACTTGGGTTATTACAATCAGACTGTAAGAACTGTGTGTTCACACAAATTGTTATGAGCAGATGGCATTTCAGGAACTAGATACTGTATTGCATCAGATCTGGTGATTTTTTTTTATTTTTAAGAATATTATAAAGTAATGACTCATATATAGTGTTACATTGCTGNATTTTTAAGAATATTATAAAGTAATGACTCATATATAGTGTTACATTGCTGCTATGAATCTCAGGAAATAGTCTACTGTCGTAAAACTACTAACATTTTTTTTAAATACAATACATTTTTTTTTATGAATGTTACATCACATGGTCTTTCTTATTTTTAAAAAGTTNAAAGATATCCTCATTTAATAATTTTTGTACTATATGGGAAAATATGGAAAAACTAAAACCATACAGGCTTCAAAAATTCTGTTAGCAGTTCTCTCTACCATGTCAAGAATTAATTATGTTGGATTATGAAGTTTGATTAATAAGATTTGTATTAAAAAAAAGCCTAAGGTGAGTGTGATCCCTCCCTCTTAAAGACCACAAACTGATGATTAATATTTGGAAATCCATGCCATTTGGTAAAAGATGTACTTTCAGAGGGAAATTAACTCGAAAGTTTGCCAGCAAGAGTTTCAGAGAGCATACTTGGGTTATTACAATCAGACTGTAAGAACTGTTTGTTCACATAAATTGTTATGAGCAGATGGCATTTCAGGAACTAGATACTGTATTGCATCAGATCTGGTGATTTTTTTTTTTTTTAAGAATATTATAAAGTAATGACTCTTATATAGTGTTACATTGCTGCTATGAATCTCAGGAAATAGTCTACTGTCGTAAAACTAATAACATTTTTTTTAAATACAATACATTTTTTTTTATGAATGTTACATCACATGGTCTTTCTTATTTTTAAAAAGTTNTAACATTTTTTTTAAATACAATACATTTTTTTTTATGAATGTTACATCACATGGTCTTTCTTATTTTTAAAAAGTTATCAATAAGATAAAAATAGTATAATAGTAAAATAAATAAAAAATAATGAAAAATAATGTAATATAATAAAATAAAAAGAATAAAATAGTAAAATTTGTCGGAGGAACTACCTACTCTTAGCACTTATTTATATATGTTTTCCTTAATGGTTACTGTTAGACACAAAATAGTAGAATTTTGGTTCTTGTAAAGGCACCTTGTTGTGTGTTGAGTTTAGGCAACAGGGGCATAAGTATGTCTACTTGGATGATGTACCACCATGTGGTGTTTAGCGACACATCCCCATAGCACAGCAGTGCACCAGCAGGTGCATGCCCTGCAGAATAGATACATTCATCAAGCATGACAAATGCACCGGCGGCAATGGGAATTACAAAGGCACGCTTGTTTCACTCTGCAATAATACACAAGACAGATACATGGTCGTCAAAAATTATGGTATGGATTACTGTATATTAGTGTATAGCGTACCATTCTTTTTCCCCGAAATAGAATTAATTTTTTGAGGTGTGCACTTTACACCGGAAAAAAAATTCAAAGGCGGATCAATAGTAGTAACCTGTCCCAAGATACTTAGAGGATGATAAAAGTGTGAACAGTCCATTTCCCTCCTCTCACTTTTCTCTCTCGATGATGTACCACCCAAGGCAGTCAGGCAGTCACTCACTTCCCTTCCCAGCAAACAAAGCAGTGCTTTCTCACACTTAAGTTTCCCCTCCCTTGGACAGCTGTTGCCAATCAATAATTTTCCAAGCTTTCTTTGATATTGTGTATGGAAGAGGACATGCAATTTCTACAAAGTGGTTTTTAAAAGTTGCAGTCTCCAGGAAGACAGCAAACAACTAGGGCATAACCAAATGTAAACAAAAATTATTTTGCTTAAGAATAAATGCATTAATACATTTAAATACTGCTAATAACTCAGGAAAAGCAGTTTCTCAAGTGACTACAAGACCACAAAATGTTTTGAATGGCTTGATTAAGCAGATATGTACGGCTCGGGATGATACAACCAACGAAGGGGACGGGGCAGTGGTCACCTGATGTTTCTGACGACGTTTCCTCTCGGCCTCCAGTTTCTGCTGCTTCTCCAGCTTCTCAGNAGGTGTGCACTTTACACCGGAAAAAAAATTCAAAGGCGGATCAATAGTAGTAACCTGTCCCAAGATACTTAGAGGTCCATTTCCCTCCTCTCACTTTTCTCTCTCGATGATGTACCACCCAAGGCAGTCAGGCAGTCACTCACTTCCCTTCCCAGCAAACAAAGCAATGCTTTCTCACATTTAAGTTTCCCCTCCCTTGGACAGCTGTTGCCAATCAATAATTTTCCAAGCTTTCTTTGATATTGTGTATGGAAGAGGACATGCAATTTCTACAAAGTGGTTTTTAAAAGTTGCAGTCTCCAGGAAGACAGCAAACAACTAGGGCCCTAACCAAATGTAAACAAAAATTATTTTGCTTAAGAATAAATACATTAGTACATTTAAATACTGCTAATAACTCAGAAAAAGCAGTTTCTCAAGTGACTACAAGACCACAAAATGTTTTGAATGGCTTGATTAAGCAGATATGTACGGCTCGGGATGATACAACCGACGAAGGGGTCGGGGGCAGTGGTCACCTGATGTTTCTGACGACGTTTCCTCTCGGCCTCCAGTTTCTGCTGCTTCTCCAGCTTCTCAGTGGCGCGGGCCTCCCTGAGACCCTGCCTCTTGGTGCGCTTGTACGCCTTCACGTAGACTGCCGTCTCCAAGGTCGTGTCCCTCCGCGTGTACATCAGGATCTGTTGGCAACACACGTCAGCTTCAACCCCCAGTTCTAATATGGCCATGAAAGAGTGATTAATTAATTCATAATAATATATCTAATAATAGGATTAATTTTGGTGCAGTTAAGGCATGTTTACCTGTGTACTAATGATAGATCACGATATTGTTATCAACAGTACAAAATGTTCCATTAAAGTTCATCATAACACTGAAATGAATAGCTCAAGTCTTTCACAAAATATGCAATAAAGAAGAAAGCAAAATCAATATTACAGTATTTCATCACATAAGCATTGCATATTTTATACTAAAAATTTCCTTTAAAATTTTAAATATGAATAATTGGTTAGATATTTAGGAAAAAATTACATTAACAAAAAAGGTTTTCAATGTAACAAAATATAAACATGTTTTACATCCACACTTGACACCCATCCCCTGTAAACTGTTTATGCTACCATCATGTAACAGGGAGTGAACTGCTGTCAACAAAAGTGGCATCTATTGTACTCTCCTCTCCTTCCATTCGGCTGCTGCTCAACACAGCACAGCCTTGCTTCCTCCTCTTACACACCTACCGAGTGAGGAGGAAGTACTGTGCTCCTTCTCACATTTAGCTATCTTCGAGCAGGCTCTGCTGTCGCTAGTCATGGCCAGACACAATATCATTTCCTCCCCTTACACACCTACCATGAAGATTCACATCACAAATTCAACCATGTAAATACTGCATTCAAAATCAGAACTTATAGTATTTGTGTTTAAGCCTTTCTTAACTGAAAAATAAATGTTACAGCTACACAAAAAAAAACAATTTTGTAACATTCCTAATTGTTGATAACTCTGAAGAAAACATATTAACATTTTTTTTAAAGATCATAATTAAAAATTTATTATTTCCTTATTTTCAGTCAAATAAGTAACTGAACAATTTACCAGAAGTCAAACGGCCCATAACCTACCTCGCTACGAAGTTGTCTCTGGAAGTTCAGTACTCTCAAAGCGCGGAGTTCTATCATTGCCTTAATTTTCAGATCTTCTGGTAGAGTGGTAGCCAAGTTACTGAGCTCTTCAATACGCATCGCAATTCGTGATGCTACCCTGAAATGTACATCACACTTGTTAAATAACATTGGCTGTATAAATGCCCACATACAATACTCCTTACATCCCTCTACAGAATTTTCAACCTACAATTTGGAGATAGCTATATGTAATCATACCCTCAGCCAATTTTTTTTTTACCACTGCTCCATTCCTAAAGGTTAGGATTTGGGTCCTTCAGATCCCATCTGTTGTTTACTTCAGCCTCTTCAGAGATCACGCTTGACCATCACTTTGCCCATATACCTGACCATCAGGTTGAAAATTAGGGAGGCATTTGCTTGAGAAAGGGCACAGCATTCCAGCCACTATCGAGAGAGAATCCTGCCGCCGTCTGTGATGATAGCTGTCTTAGCACCTGTAGCAGCTGCTGCCCTGCTACCGCCTCTGAGCTCACCATCCACGGCACACAGCCGCCTAGTGCTCAGTGCATGTCAGCTTACCACCCTCTAGCCACTGGCTGCGGAGGGGTAACCACTGCGCATCTCAGCCACACCGCCGGCATCCTTTGCTCTCTCTCTCCACAATTCTCCCTGCATCTCCCTGTACTTGCCCTGGGTTCAGAGTATATATACCAGCTGTGGATTGTAGTTTGAGGCAGTTTTTGTCCAGCCCTTTGCAGAATGTAACACTGCCTGAGAGCTGAGCGATCTCTCCTCCTATTGCACAATGTCACTCTGCCCGACCAAGTAACGGTGTCAGGACTGTTTGAGTTTTCAATAGACTTCGGCCACACTTCCTGCTACTCAAGTTTGAGTGCTCGTTTTCCTCAGAGGTCTCCCTTGCCCCTGCACGCTGCCCCATTTACGAAGAGCAGCCGCGTCTACCATGAAGCCCACTCAGATATTGTTGGTACCTAGGCCCGGTCCTTCAGGCCATGGGAAAGGGATTCACGCTTGGTGTGGTGGTCTTTGTTGGGTTACCAACCAACTCAAACACAATCTTCCTTGGATCGTCTTTATCTACCAGCTTGCTATATTTCAATTACCTGATCCCGCTTTAACCCTATTTCATCACCATACCTGCAACCTCTCTTCAGGTGTTGGACAGGTAGCTAGCTGTCCTCCCAGTTTGCCCTTCAGGCCTGCGGTAGGAGTTGAGTTGCAAGATTTGGACGGCTCTTAACAACAAGGTTTTAAGAGCATATGAGGGTGAAATGACATGGGAATGGAACAGCACCGGAATGCAAGGGTGGGGGAAATGGGAGATCCCAGAGAAAACCCGCCGATTAGCGGCATCGTCCGGCACGATTCCCACTTGCAAAAATCTGGAGTGACCCGGCCGGGGATTGAACTTGGTTTGCCTTGATGGGAAGCACGCAGTCTAGCCGCTCAGCCACCATGGCCCCGCCTGTAGTGGAAGAAACATACCTCTTGGTGCCCAGGCATATTCAAGTGATAAACTGAAAGTACAAATACTGCTGTGTAATGGGAGTGAAAAGACACGTTCATAAACACTACTGTGCCGGTGTGACATATGCACAGTGAACTATAATAGTGTGATACATAAAAAAAAAATAGCTAAACTAAAAGGAACTGTGTGTAAAAACTCACACATGTGTTGGCAACAATTTTCAGATTGTTTCCTCCCCTTAGAAAAACTCAACGGCTCTATGATTAGAAACTTTGTGGAAACACATGTAACATGTGAGGAGCACAGTCAAGTCCAGATGTAACCAACACAATGATCTAAAGTTAAGGTTTTCAGAAACCATCTAAAAAAAAATTTATGAAAAGAATAAAATATCCTTACTAAAATAGAATAAATTGCAGTGAAAACGTAATAAAAATGCATTCACTAGCACATGGAAATAAAACGTAGGTATTTCTCAAAAGATACCCTTAAACTATCCGCTGAAACACAAAAAATATAAAAAAATTTGGTTAAAATCAGTTTAAAACTACGGCAGCGGTGATTTGAGTTGACAACGCACACGCCCAGTGAGTTAGAATTTGTGCCACACATGACGTCACAAACGGATCCTGTGTTTTTCTTTATCCCTACCTCCCCACCCTGGCCGTCCCATGCAAGACACCTAGTTGCCCTCCCCCCCCTAGCGTCTAGCTGCCATCCAACCATGCGCGCATAGCAACAGCGGTAACCAATAACAGTGAGGGTCACAGATCTTCCCCTTTCCCTCCTGGAGCACCTTTTATCTTCAGACCGCACCATGTCTGACTTTGTGTGCATTGTTTGATATGTTTTTCAATAGTAATGTTATAACTTTAATTTTTGGCTTTTCTTCTTGGATTTTTAACTACGGATTAAAATTGGAATTAACTGCATTGCCTGTTAATCACCTGATTACGCTACTTTTTAATGGAATATGATTTTATTTACGGTTTTGGATGCAACACATTACGTCAATAATAGCGCCCATTTCTGCTGCAACCCGCCTCGCTTCTACGTGGCACGTGTCACAGTTGCTCTTGAAAAGTAGGCCATGTTCTTCGTACCAGCTATGAGCGTGCCTGTTGGCTGACTTTACGTGTGTCGCTACGGACCGTCAGTGTGTTGGATAAATGAAGGTATGATTGCGGTGCAGCGTACAAACAATTACTTGTTTGTTGTTTGTTTATTTCATTATAGTGAGAAAGTTGGACTTCGCACTGGCAAAAAGTGTACGCTGGAAAGTATATTGATGATACGTGCCACAATGTTTACGTTTTTTTGTGGTCGTAAGAGAATGTTCAAAACCTTGTGAGATGTATATTGCTATCTATCCGAAAGACTTCTGCTTGTTGAAATAAATTTTTGTTTCGTTAATAAATTGTCAAGTTTTTGTATAAAAGGTTTTCGGAAATGGATTTCGCACTCGTTATAAGGTCAGCATCACACAACGTTTGAACTTTTTTCTCGTTAAATTGAGGCAGTTTATGGACTTGTTATAATATATTTTTATTCAGAATACTTCTTACTATTTGAATAAATTAAAATTTGTTACTAAATTATCCAAATTTTGTACAAAAAGGCTATTCGAAATGGATTTTGTACTTGTTAAAAGTTAGGTGGTGCACGTTGTTAGACTTCATTTTCGTTAACTAAAGATTGTTTATGGTCTTGTGGGGTACCATTTCATTTGCAGAACATCTACCTTATGAATTATTTTGGTATTTAATCTAAATAAAAAAGTGTTATTTTGCACCTTTAATGACGACACTGTTTTAACTTTGAAAAGAAAACACGTTTTTATAACTTGTAGGTGTTTAAGTGTTGAAATAGGTAAATTTGAATTGAACAGAGAAAATATTTTCAGTAACCGTGACATTTTGTTAAATCGGGGCTCTACTGTATTTTTAATTTTATCTGTAATAAAATCTTTACTTTTTTTGTGGTTAGGTTGTGAATGTGTGTTGCAGTAATAATTAACAATGAACAGCCATTTTACCAGTGTTTGCTGTTATTTTAATTTTAGCTCAGTTTTACTATTTTCCTTTTCCTCATTGCACTATACTTTATATATGAAGGGCAACTACACTACGGGACAAAAACACTAAGGGAGTCATGTACCCAAAATACACTAAGAATACAAACAAAAACTGAAATACTATGTTGAGGGTGTCGTGTGACGGTTTAGGAATATTAGAGCGACGCTGGCCCACAACCCCCCCTTCCCCGCATAACCAGGGTAGAGACTTAATAGACACGTGTCACGAGGCAGGTGACGAATCGCAGTTACACGTGTCTTGCTGCGCGTCCTGCTGCGTAGGCCTCCCGGCCACCCCCCTTCACCCCCCTAGGC
>NQII01002180.1:105230-120121 GCA_002778355.1 Clitarchus hookeri
GGGATATCACCAAATAATCATGTGTATTTCGCCTGAATTCAGAAAACACGCACCGCGGAAGAAATAGCTGACGAGCTGGATATTGGTGCCGAGAACACCCCTCTTCCCCCTTAGCTAACCACAGGACAATGTGGAAACGCACCGAGAAGAAATAGCTGACGAGAGTAAGCTAGGGGCCCAGGAACACGTGTTTTAAAAGGCATTGTTCTGCATTCTACCACCTCACCCCCTCCCACCACAAGGCGACACGTAGCGACAATTAAGGGTAGAGGCTGGCAAGCATAAAAACCCCTTTCCAAGAGAAGTGGGCTTAGTCAGTTCATTAGTACCTCGCAGAGAGGTCAGACGGTTGATTATTGCCGAACTCAGAGTAGTCCGTCAGTCGGTCGAGAGGCCGGGAGATCAGACTCCCGGCCACAACAGTACCTCAGTACGTCAGTAGAGCAGCCCAGGGGAGACGACGACACCCAGCGGGCCTTTGCCAAAGGTCGCCCATCGCCGGAGCTCACCCTCCACAGCTGACATCATACCAGCAAGAGTTAAGTATACAATCACCGTCCAGAGAAGCCCCCCCTGCACCACGAAGTCGTAAACAGTTAATACGAGTAGTCAAATTAGGTACCACACCTCTCAAGTGTTCATGAACGTAGTTCTTGTATTAACTACAGACANGTTCATGAACGTAGTTCTTGTATTAACTCCAGATAATATATTCGTCCTTCAAATTGAAACAGCCAAAGTCTACATTATTGAAATACCCTTAACCTTCAGGCATCATATAGTCTGTGCCACTAAACATTAACAAAAGACCCTACGTACTTTTTTGGATGTGTTAAGGGTAAAGATATGTTGATTCTGGAATGACTGATAAAACGGGACAGTGTTTTTTTGTGTCCTAATTAAAATTCTGTTACCAACACACTGACGCACCACAGGCGACGTCTCTAACCATTCTAGCCTCACCCACAGCAGTCAGAGTGCCAATCAGGTGAATTCCTGGAAGAGGGAGGAAGGAGCTTGGCAAAGGGGTACATAGACCAGCTCGACCAGCGGAAGAAGAAATCTACACTAGGAGCTGCTTTGGCACGTCCCCCCGTGTCATCTCGTCACTGCCTCCCTGCCTCCTACACCACCTAACAAACCAGTACCTTATAACTGGCCCTCAGCCGCAGAAGGCTTCAATGCCATCCAAAGCCCGAAACGCCCACAAGGTGGGGCATCAACATGAACAGAAGCTGTATGTGGGCAGCGTAAAATTCTTAGAAAACTCAAATGCTAGTGAGTGTTTGCAGGCTGTTTTTAGTGTCTTGACAAAGTACAAGACTGGACACACAAAATTGAATGAGTGTGTGACAACGTGCATTAAATAACCACGCGTATTCTCGTCACATTATCCTTTCATCCTTATCTTTAAATATTTTTAATTTATTTATTCTTTGAAATATGTAGTGATTAAAACTAATGAATAACAAGTTCCATTTACGTACAGTTGAAATAGTTACAAAAAAAAACAGACTCATGTCCTAATAATAACATATGCATTTTTTACTACAAAATTTATTTGATGAAATGAAAATAATTTTATGAAGAAATTTCAAAATTTTAATAATGAAATCAGCTCATTTTATTTACGAGAAATGTGGGGCCCTAGCAATCACATGACCTAGACTGCAGACAGCACTCTTAGCAGTGTCTGGCTGTGTAATGTTTACAGCAAGAAGCAATGCAAAGTGCATACCTGTTCTCCCTTTCCTGCAGGATGAGCAAAGGGTCAATGCCGACAGGTCGGCTGAGACTGGTCAGCTTGTTATGCTTGTGCTGAGGAGTGAACGGCTGCTGGACAGGAGCAGGTGGTCGCTGTGGTGGCGGGGCCTGGGGNCTGCTGAGGTGGGGCTGGTCCTGTGGGCGAGGCCATCTGTGCCGTCATGGGTGACTGAATGGGAGGCTGTCCCCCAGGCGGGCCAGGAGGCCGCATAGGGTGCTGCATCATGCCCGGTGGTGTGGATGCACCTGAAGACAAGTACCAGACATGCTCTCATACTACGGCCAGCCCAAAGAATGGATGAGGTGAGACTAGATTGAGGTGGAGATGCAACAGAATGGGGTCAAGGGGGGAAATAGAAATGCCCCCAGCAAACCCCCACACCACTGCAGTTTCTGCCACACTCCCAACAAGAGCATCCATCCGAAAATTTCCCGCCCACCAGGGCCTGGGATTAAGACGGGGATCTTAGAGGTGGGACACCAGTAGAGAGTGGAGTGGGGAGGTTTGGATGGCTCTTAACATCGAGGTCTATGAGAACTAATGAGGATGAAGCGANCCAGTAGAGAGTGGAGTGGGGAGGTTTGGATGGCTCTTAACATCGAGGTCTATGAGAACTAATGAGGATGAAGCGAGGCGAGTATGGAACAATGCTGGAATGCTGGGGCTAGGGAAATGGGAGACCCTCAAGAAAACCCTCCACCCAGCAGCATCATCCAAGGCAAGATCCCCAAGTGCGAAAACCCGGCAGCAACCCCGCCAGGAATCGACCCCGGTTCGCCTTGGTGGGAGTCATGGGAGGATAGTGACTAAACAACCTTTCACAGAATTAAAATACCAATATGTGAACACCATTCTCTGCTTTGTGAATACAAAAATGTCGGAAGGTTTAACATTACAAGAGCAAGGAGAGTTGAAATCACAGCTTGTTGTTAAATAGCTTTAGTATGTGTTGTTACCAGGTGTGTTATTGTGATGTAGCAATTAGTCTGTAGATGCCCACAAGGCCACCAATTCATGCAAAATGGAGTGCTACGTACCAGTTTCTGCCTGCGGCATGCCACGCTGGGGGGGCGGCTGCGGCTGGGCCTGGAAGGGAGGGGTGGTGCATTGCGTGGGTGGCAGAGCATCCATCCTTTTGCCCTGCACGGCCATGGCGAGCTGTGCAGAGAGTGGCTGGTTGCGAGCCAGCACCCTGTACGCCATTATCTGGACGCGCAACTGCTGTAACTGGTGGGGGCTGAACGACGAGTGCTTCTGCTGCTGATCCCCCTGCCCCATGAAGCCTTGCTGCACAGCCACACCACACCAACACATCACCACTGTCACTTTTCCAACTTGTGCAAAGAAAGCCTTCAAGACCCCTGCACCCATGGATGCCCATATTAACAGTACATCCATATAAATACATCACAGAAAAATACCAAACAGCTGTACAATAACACCATAAGTAATTGTGTAAAAATTCAATATTAACAAGAGGTATCACTATTATGTATTTTTCACAATTTGTTGACATGCATTTTCTATCTAATACACTAGGGTTTTAATNACAAGAGGTATCACTATTATGTATTTTTCACAATTTGTTGACATGCATTTTCTATCTAATACACTAGGGTTTTAATTATTTTTTTTTATTTTTTTGTGACTGGGTTTTTTTTAAATTCATTCTAAGCTGCATGTGTTTTGTTTTTGTGTTTGTTTATGATACACCATTACTACAAACACAGTACTACTNCAAGAGGTATCACTATTATGTATTTTTCACAATTTGTTGACATGCATTTTCTATCTAATACACTAGGGTTTTAATAATTTTTTTAAATTTTTTTGTGACTGGGTTTTTTTAAAATTCATTCTAAGCTGCATGTGTTTTGTTTTTGTGTTTGTTTATGATACACCATTACTACAAACACAGTACTACTNAAATTCATTCTAAGCTGCATGTGTTTTGTTTTTGTGTTTGTTTATGATACACCATTACTACAAACACAGTACTACTGCTAATGATGTACGTACTGCTCACAGATACATGTATCGCTGGCATTTCAGCTAGTAACACATTCAGCACACAAGACACTGAGTTTGCCTATCTCTGAGATATTGTATAGCTACCCTTATTTGTGGGGCGGTTTTCTCACAACAGCATAGATTGTTGTATTACAACAAGGTAACGGCAGCAAGAATGGAATTATTCAGAGAAAAGAGATAATCTACTGACCAACTGCAGCATCCACTGTGTTTTCCCAGGAGCAAAATTCCAGGTTTGACATTGCTGCAAATCAAGTTATATTTTCTGTGGTGGATGGCAAGTAATCTGACCAATACCCTTGCAGCAGCTTTCTGTAATTTTTCAGCACTGATAGTAGAGTTTTTGTATACTTGCATTTGTCAAAACAGAAGTGCGATTGCAATGCTATTTGGAAGGAAAGTAAAACTCGCCAAGAACAAAAATTATTACAAATTGAGACTGGTGTGAGCATTATTTATTGCGCTACACATTACACTATGCTTTGCAGTATGGAGTTCTAGAGGTTAGTAATAGTGTCCTGCAGTAATCCATCCCATGCAGCTTAAATATTCGCTCGCAGTTCCTGCAAATTTTTTGGTAGGGGTGTACTCACAATAAAGTGGCCAATAGCATCCGAAACTTTTTCAAACGGGTATAGATCTGGCACTGCAGCTGGCCATAACAGAGTCTCCATGCTTAAAGGCATGCTCTTGAGATGGCAGCAGTATAAGGGCAAGGATTGTCCTATTGGAATAGAGCAACAGTGCCGGCATTCACAAACAGCAGGGCCACTGGTTGCAGGACTTCATAGATGTACCATGAGGGTGTCGAAGTGCCCACGATTAAAACTAACTGTGATCGGGCATCATACCACACAGCATGACGCCAGGTCATCTGGACGTGTGATGTGCGACACCAAACAGTTCATCTTGGTGATACCCACATTGCCTCCACACACAAATGCTTTGGTGGTTGTCATCAAGACGAAAGCGGGATTCATCACCNCTTGGTGATACCCACATTGCCTCCACACACAAATGCTTTGGTGGTTGTCATCAAGACGAAAGCGGGATTCATCACCGATGATTACCTGCTGCCATTCTGCATGGCTCCACGACAGTCTGTCACGACACCATTGCAGTCTGTGGCAATGGTTGACGTGATACTGAGGGCAGTTATCATAATGGTCTGTGTGCATGTAGTCCTGCATCTGTCAACAGGACTAGCACNCTTGGTGATACCCACATTGCCTCCACACACAAATGCTTTGGTGGTTGTCATCAAGACGAAAGCGGGATTCATCACTGATGATTACCTGCTGCCATTCTGCATGGCTCCACGACAGTCTGTCACGACACCATTGCAGTCTGTGGCAATGTTGACGTGATACTGAGGGCAGTTATCATAATGGTCTGTGTGCATGTAGTCCTGCATCTGTCAACAGGACTAGCACTCACAGGATGCTTTACAGTTGGTATCACTGTTTGCTGAATGACCACAATCATGGAAGTTGGGGAACTCCAGGCACTGTGGACCATCTGTCAGTAATTCGTGGCAGTATCCCAGATCCTGCATATCATGTGTATGTGCCTTCCTCTATCCACTGGCCCCAACAGCATGCTACGGTAATAACTACACAACCGGTAAGGCATGCAATACAGGGAAATGACCATCCTGCTTCCCGCAGCCCTATGACGCGACACTCTTGAATATGTCCTACTATTCAAAGTGTTGTCAAACTCATCTCCGAGGCAAACTACACTTTGAAGGAGTTCTACACACACAACAGTAGGAGTCAGAATGGAAAACCTGCACACCAAGATGATGATATATAGTCCGACAGGTACAGCGATAAGGTACCTGTCGTGCTGACGTCACTTGCGCAGCCAAACCTGGAACAAGCATCATCTGGATGTCTTACATTGTCAAACCTAACCACCACATTTCATTTCTGTAGATTGCTTCCTTGAGGTTATTATTTTTTGTCAATGAGTGTACAGTTTAAAGTAATTAAGCTAGCTGAAAATAAAATGTACTGGTAGAAACCATGCACAAAAACATTAAATAAACGTACAATGATGATACAAAGAACCCTATAAATGTTTTTTTTTTCTACATTTGTTAAATAGTGCCAGTCAAAACACCAATATAGCACAAAAAAACCAACATGTTAGCATCTGTAAATATAAATTCCNCAAGATGATGATATATAGTCCGACAGGTACAGCGATAAGGTACCTGTCGTGCTGACGTCACTTGCGCAGCCAAACATGGAACATGTATAATCTGGATGTGTTACATTGTCAAACCTAACCACCACATTTCATTTCTGTAGGTTGCTTCCTTGAGGTTATTATTTTTTGTCAATGAGTGTACAGTTTAAAGTAATTAAGCTAGCTGAAAATAAAATGTACTGGTAGAAACCATGCACAAAAACATTAAATAAACGTACAATGATGATACAAAGAACCCTACAAATGTTTTTTTTTTCTACAGTTGTTAAATAGTGCCAGTCAAAACACCAATATAGCACAAAAAAACCAACATGTTAGCATCTGTAAATATAAATTCCNTTGTTAAATAGTGCCAGTCAAAACACCAATATAGCACAAAAAAACCAACATGTTAGCATCTGTAAATATAAATTCCTATATAAATGTGGGTATAGATTTAACACCACACAAATATGTACCCGTAAACATAGTTTTTTATTCTAATGGTCATAACCAGGGTGAATTGACACAATACGCAGGAACAAAACATGGACATTATCAGTCAGAGGACATTAAAATAAGAGGAATGGCCGACACTAGACACTAAGTCATAATATCAACCATAGATAGGCATTCCTTCAAGGTTGCCAGACACCCTCCCTAGTAAAATTGGTAACAAAAGTGGTTCACACCAAATTCTCAATCTGTAACACAAATCCTGAATAACGCCAACTTTTAATACAAACCAGCATTTGCAACACAGTGTATTTGTTATTTTAAAATAAAATATTCTGTATCAACATTTACTGGTGAACTTAAATGGTTATTATGCACCTAATAAATTAAAAATATGTTTAAGTTTCATTAGTTAAACAAGAGAAATTAAAGGATATTTATCTTTTAACAGTAAAAATTATTTGCTCTATTATTTTCAGAATTCCAAATATACATGTAATAGTAAATAAACCTACTTACAAAAAGGTCATTCAAGCAGTTACACATTGTATCAAAACTGAATACACAGACAATGGAAGCCAACCAGATAAGCAGTAATACCATGACATGACTTTCTGAATGTATCCATTGTTCATTCTAAAAAAAANAATGGAAGCCAACCAGATAAGCAGTAATACCATGACATGACTTTCTGAATGTATCCATTGTTCATTCTAAAAAAAAGCCCTCTGTTTAACATGTATATTTGAAGGTTTTACTTTTCATCTTTCGTAACACATAATTCAAAGGATGTAAAAAAATTTGACAGAAAATGTGACATATTTAACTTAACGTATGCACCACAATGACTGCAGAAATTATTAGCTTTATAGTTGTGCACAAATTTGTATAATACACTGTCATGAAAAAACAACATTATCTCAGAGTATTAAAAAAAAAAATGGCAATACTAATACATGTAAGCAAAGCGCACAGTGCAATCAAGATGCCTCTGCAATCAAGCTGTCCAACACTCACAAACAACACATTTTAAATAAATGAAGTCTAGATCTAATGACACTACATTTTCATTCCTCTTAATTGTTTTGTCTAAAAGATAAAACCTCAAAATTATTTCCAGTGTTTAGTGAAAAGTGAATTACCAGGATGATTAACTTTCAGTTATAATATGAAAATATCAGCTATAATACATAGTAGGCGCAGAGTAAAACTGAGAAATACCTATCACACTGTAAATTCACAAAATATTGTGATATAAGTAGTTATTTTGTTTGCTTTAATGCAAGTACAGCAGAAAGTTGATTATCAGAACGTCGGTTATACGGACGACCAGTTATCCGGACTCGTTTTAAAAATAAAGAGAATAGAGAAAACACGAATGCATCTTTCAATAAAAAGTTTCCCTTACCCGCGGAGGAGAGAAAAGCTCTTGTGTCGGCTATTGTGATGTAAGTAAATGTCCGGGAGGGAAGTTCACTTGTTAACTGATTTAATGTTTTTATTTCATGTACAGTTTGTAATGTCACAGTAATCAGAATTTGCAACTGGAAATCACAGTTCGGTTTTGCTTACTTCAGTTGAGACACATAACTTAAAAGGCGCCATATAACAATTTAATATATCTAAGTCTCGGTTTAGTTAATATGTAATTTTATTTAACATTCAAATTAAACAGTTCCCACACAATCTTCAAGTATGCGGAGTCACGAACAGTCAGTTTCACTAGACAAACAAGCAAAGAGCAGCATCACAGTAGTTTACTTATTATTCACGTCAATCAAAACGTGCATCGCAAAAGGAAATTACGAAGACAGGAGGGACGTCAGTTCCCTCCTGTCACCCTAGCGACCTCCCACACCGGCGGAAATAATTTAGCAGGCCGAAAATACTTTAAGTTAAGTTAAATTAAAATAAAGATGTAGATGTCGCGTACGATGCGTCCTCTTCGAGTGCTGGTTGTCTACTGTCTTTTCGGGCGTAGGCACTCGGGGTTAAAGTCGCCCCGTACCTACCCCGACAACTCGCCCCAGGGTGCCAAAAACGTGACCAAGTAANAAAATCTGAGCGACCCCCGCCGCGACCACTCCCCTCGCCATGCCGAACTGCGTCGTAGTAAAAATTAATCAAACTTCTAGAAGAAAAAAATGTCTACTGAAGTTGTAAAAGCTTCTATCTACAAATGCTGACACGAACAAAAACTAAGATTTCCGAAGAGGCAAACGTATGACCGATAAACATGTTACCACGGCCATAACTTCGAATCCTGATAAAATATTACAAAGCCTCACAAAACAAAAAAAAAAAATAAACCAAATATCCCAATTCAAGTTATTATAAATTGCGTCATTACAAGTTTCTGTTTTGGATAAACTTACTATGTTCTATGCATGTGTAATAAATTTTATGTTGTGTGAAAACGATTTTTTACAAAATCTTTTATCTTCGTTTTCAACATATTTCCGTTATCCTGATTTATTATTATCTGAATTACCCTTGGTCCCTATTAGTCTAGATAAATCGACTTTCTACTGTAGATTCAATAGATTAAATGGCCACGCTTACCAAACCAGGCCTCCTCACCTCAGTTGTTAAGCATGTTTGGCTTAATACAAATATTCCCTAGAAACAATGTAACACAGCTGCACAGTAACTATTAATTTAACTACTCAAAAATTTTTTTTTAAAAAGATTCAAAAAGTGCAATGAACATTATGGAGTTCTCTGTGGATACCTGCATGGGTCGTGGAGGCTCCATCACTCCCTGACGAGCCTTCAGGGCCAACAGCTGTGAGTAGCGAGGATCCTCCTGTAGACCCTTCTCTTCCATTGAATCTATAGCTCTCTGCAATGCGTTCAAATTATCTTGCAGTCCAACCTACGACACAACGCACACATACCTTACGTAAAACCAAAACATCATGTAACAAAGTAGTTTCCAAATATTAGAACATTTTTTTCCAATTTTTTCTTCCAAAAACCAAATGGAGAGGAAAGTTGGTCACATTTTTTTCACACTAAATATTTTGAGGTCAATGTTTTTCTTTGAGCAGTAGCAAGTCATGGTCAATTATTGTTGACTGGACGTACGTTTTTTATTACATTACAAGGCAACTGAAATGCCAAAAACCTTAAAAGACTGTTTTTTTTAACCAGAAACAGCATGTAAATAGACAAAGAAAGCAAGACTTCCTTGTTTTAATGCATTTGTCATGTAGAACATGTTAACTGCAAAGAATTTGTTTATGTTAAACTTTTATTTGAGTGAAAAGATAAAATAATCATGCTGAATTACATAACCAAATAATCTGTGGAGAAATAAATTTTCCTGCAGATCAAAGTAAAAATTTGAGTGTTATCTTATTTTCAAGGTTGTCCTACATGCAGGTAGGACATATTGTCCCAATGAATTACAAAACATCCCAGAATGAAAGGTAAAAAAACAGCACTTCAAAAATTCCATGGTGAACAGAAAAAAATTCTTATCTATTACAGCAGTAATATTAATAATGACTATGTACTGGTATATAGACATAATCCCTACACCCAGTACGTTTAATACAATCTAATAACTAAAAAATAATCTGCNACTATGTACTGGTATATAGACATAATCCCTACACCCAGTACGTTTAATACAATCTAATAACTAAAAAATAATCTGCTGCTATAGTAAAGTTCAAGTGACAAAATAATCATAAGCTTTAAGGGCACAAACGTAGGGGAGGCAGTGTAGGGGAGGGCTCTCCTGAGCACTCACCGCTCGAGGGAGGGAAACCACGTGACACTGCTGTCGCTATACAAACCAAACTGATAACATCACTCTCTACTACAGCGCTGTTAAATACCATGCTGAACGACTTATGTATGTTTTTTTTTGAGAGGTAATACGCACTTGAGCCGCTCTCGCCTAACCTTTCTTGACCGCTGTCACTACCGAACTGAAAAACCTCACCCCTTTGTGCAGCAGCAATGGACTCTCCCGACTGCGTTTTGAACTTCTGCACATTATTTTCTCATTTGGATTTCACTCTACATTGGACTGGAAGGGTAGAGGGAAAGTAATATATCTACAGAAAATATGAACCACCAGCAATTTTCAGGAATGAGATCTAAAGTTATAACCAAAATAACATTATAAAAATTAAAGTTATAATTTTCTACACTGTGACACACATATTCATTTTTTAAGTACAGTATACTTCACCTAAACCATGATAACTGGAGCTGCCAAATACATTTAACAGCTGTTTATTATTAAAAACATCTTAGCAAACTTGCAACTCAGACTTATACTATATAAAATAGATGTGCCTGATATCCATACAGAAATGCACTTCTGAAGTTTCATGTGACGAAGAATAGTCAACAACCAAGTCAAATATTTAAAGTAATAAGAAAATTTATTAGTGTTGTATTTTACCTTACAAGAGACGAGATGAGTGATTATTCTAGAAAAAACCTTCTTTGAATGACATTTTGACACAACACTGTGATATAACCATGTCTGTATCCAAAAACATTTTTTTATACAGAGTGTTGTGCGATGGACTGTTCCTCCCTCCCAACAAGCCAGCCACACACTGCTTAAAGACACCTGCCAGGGTATGGAGCATGGTCTGTTGCCCCGCTGTGCATGACAACATCAGGCACAAACAGTGACACAAGTCTTGTGCGAGATGGAGGCATGCTGCTCCGTGACGCCATACAGAGCACTGTAATTGAGGAGCTATAATGCACTTTCTTTGCCTGTTAGCTTGCTCTTCATCTACACGCACCCTTGTGCCATTCTAGTGGTCCTATCACGAATTAGGACCAAATATTACTTAAGAGGCCTGCCCCTACCTGGAGCTATTTTTGACATTTGAGTTTGAGAAGTGTGGGAGCAATAAGGGTGACTCTGGCATGCGCATTAAGTACATCATCACTACTAAGTGCAAAACTCTGAATTGGTGTGCTGTCTCTCATCATGCTGCATGTACCTATGGGACTCTCTAAGCTGTGACCCCCATCATTTTATTGCTGGGAAGTCTGTGGCAAGGTTCAAAACAGGGCTCTTAAGTACATTTCTATATATCTGACATTTATATTTTGATACACAGTACTTTGAAAAAGCCATTTTTAGCTACATTTAAGAGCTNTTTGATACACAGTACTTTGAAAAAGCCATTTTTAGCTACATTTAAGAGCTCTAAAATGGTGTTTCTAATATGCACGAAGCCTTGAAACTAATCAACAGTCCTCGCTAGAAGAGTGTGTTCTTTTCATAAATGAGCACATTGGATGCAGATTCAATGGTTNCTCTAAAATGGTGTTTCTAATATGCACGAAGCCTTGAAACTAATCAACAGTCCTCGCTAGAAGAGTGTGTTCTTTTTATAAATGAGCACATTGGATGCAGATTCAATGGTTTTTTTTGGGGAAAACATGTACTGTATTTCAAACACTGAAACGCAGTTCAGGCATTAAGTAGGCAAGAGCCTTAAGCATATGTCACTTGCTGTGACTGCCTTCATGGCTGACACTAACATAGTGAAGAGCTTAGCTGAGAAAGTGCAAAGTCAGTCCCAAGTAGGCACACCATGGCGTTGTAAGATGCGAGGGCAGGGGCGTGATTCTCATTTACTTTTCTGCTAATCAGGAGTCCAATTACATGAGTATTGTTAGCCAGGCATAGAATAATTTATGTTTTTCTATCAGGCAGATGACCTCTACACTTTGCGCTGTTGTAACTTCCACCATGCTTATTATTTCCATAATGTAAACTGGCTCTTGATGAGTGGAAGAGTGCTAGAGAATCAAATCACACCCCAGGGTAGCCTTGGGAAGTAAATAAAACCAAGTATAAAGTAAACAGTTATTGCAGTGATTTATGAGTTAACGAGGCCCTGTGAGGTTCCCATTGCTGATGGGGACTCATTTGAATGTGAGATATTACCAGTGGTTGTCCAACGGGTACTGTTGGCGGATCTGTGATCGATCCCACATCCCACCATAACAGTGCTCCGTCAGCAAACTTGTCTATCTATCAGCGAGTGCTAAGAACTCATGCACACCACTGGTGGTAGGCCAAGTGCTCAGGTGAGCAGAGGGATGGATTATAGGGTGTTTCAATACTATAGTTACAGACTGCAGGGGCGTGTAGAGAACAATAAAATCATGACAAAAGTTTTAATAAACATAAGTCCGGAAACCAGTTGTTTCCGTGATATGACATACGCACTTGTGCAACCATTGCATTATTACAATATTGTTCATGCCTTATGTTCCAGGTACCAGCCCTTAACAGCGATGTACCAAGAAGCGTTCCCTCACAAATGATGGAACCTCGTGAAAACTCGGCTGCCTGGCTGTCTTCTGTGAGGGAACGGTTCGTGGCACAATCGCACTGCCTCCCATGTGTTGCCATTAGCACGTCCATACGTTAAATGGATGCCAACCATCACTTCGTTAGTAAATGTGTGTGGAGCCATAACTGCTTCAAATGCTGCTACACGTGCACAGTGCTATTGAGATTCAATGAGAGGACTGGTACATGGAACATAAGGCATGAAAAATGTTTTAATGATGCAATAGTCGCACATGTGCCTACATAATATCTCGGAAACAATTGGTTTCCGGACCTATGTTTATTAGGACTTTTGTCATTATTTCATTGTACTAGTGGTAATAAGCACACACCATCACAAACTTGCTGCACGTCCCATGACGTTAACACCACGAGGCTGAACTACGGGCAGACTAGACACACTCACAGGCCTACGGTGTCCCCTTCATTTGCATAGTTCTAAAAGAGGGCATCCCACGTCTGGAGGCGCACTTGGCTCAGTCTCATAGGAGATGCGACCCTCTGCAGGCAGGACACCGGGAGGCGAGGCTGGGCGGATGTGTGTTCAGACATATACCATAACTTTTCCTTTTGAACCTCTCTCCTGCCACAATGGAAGAAAGTAGATGGCCCCCCACATCCGAGGAATAAGCCTCGAAGGACAACAGTGGCATGAGCGACCATCCCCCTCCACCTTCTGAGATGCTAATGACCTCAAGAGCGTAGCTGTGGTAGTCACCCTGCCAAACATAATCTGCATTCCCCCAACCGTGCCAGTTTTACCCTCGGGCTCCAGCCAGGTTTCTCCTACAGGAGGGTTGGCGACAAATCCCCAGTGGCTACACCTCAAGACTAGCCAAGGCCCCCTTTCATAATTTATGACAAAGGACTACACATATTATTTGGTGAAGCTCTAGTATGTTACAACGTAATGACCAATACACAGATAAATGACTTAACATTAATTTATTATTCTGTTTTATTATTATAGAATGTGTTACCAGAAAATGAAAAAGAATACCATAAAGCTATTATTTCAGTAGATGGAATTTGTTCACATATACACTACTATATGAACAGACTAAACTGAAAACATTCAAAAGCCCTGCTTAGGATATTTTTATCTGCTCTATTAGCATCCTAGTAATTATTGAATTATTACATATTGAATAACAGTGCAATGGACCTAATGAATAGTATACATGTGTCGTTAGGGACAGGGAACGTGAAACTATTTGAAACATTTAATTTGTTACTATCTTGCTAATTATTACCATACTGCATATCCCGAACACTACACGCTACTACCAAATGCTTTACAGTACAAGATATATACCCAAGGCATTATTCCAATTCAAATGTATAAAATCTTTTAGTTTCTCCTCAACTTTCATTAAATATTTGTATATGCAAGAGCAACAGTGAATAAGAGAAAAAGTCATTATGAACTAAAACCATGTGTATACGAACATACACGTTCATTCTGTGCATTATCACCAAGGGCAAGTTGAAGGCAGGCAGACAGCTTATCTTGTCAGTCTTATCAAACCAAGGTCACAAATTTACTGTCCTGGTAAAGTTGAAACATGAACAAAGCATAATTTTGCAACTTGTAGTAGTGAATAACGGCCAAGAACATGACAACTAATAAATAGAAAGCATGCTGCAGAGAAATGATGGGCCACATACGCAAAATAGCTCCAACCGGACAGAAGATGACGAAAGCAAAGAATATAAAGACTTTACATATTACAGGTTTTATACATTTCAAATAATATTGTATACAAACTGCAAAGAAAACTTAATACATATACATTAATAAATTAGTTGGTTTTTTTGATGAAAGTTCTCTCTTCATCGCCCATTAGAATATTTTTGAGTAAATCTTTTTAAGATAACAAAAAATTATTAATTGTGGAACTGTAAGTTTGTAAGCTCCTCTGCTAAACCACTTCCCCACTGCTACACTTGCAAATGGTTACATGTATTTGGTAGCTTCCGCAAGATGGTCAAGCTGGGAGCATCAGCAACTTTACTTATGCAAACAAGTTGCGTGAGCTCAACACGGCATTCTAGCAGCTGGAAGGACTTACTAGAATTTTCTTATTACTGATCACTAGT
>NQII01002180.1:120142-165003 GCA_002778355.1 Clitarchus hookeri
AAAGTCACAAAAAACACAAACACACAAAAACCAACCCTTCCACCTAAGTACTTCCAAGTCCACCTAATATCTCAAAATATATTTTTCCTTCTAGCACATCACATTATAACAGTTGGTGTTTGTTTTGTTCTTATCATAAATTAGAACTACACACATGGTAGTTGACATTCTTACAAAACATTGCACAGCGTATAATTATCTTACACATTACTCAGTTTAAGAATCCAATTTATCACAACTGCTGCATGGCTCAACATTTAAATGACACTGAAACATGATGATCTTCAGCACGTCACAATTTTCCCCTTCTGCACTTTTCTGCCATCTGAATTAAAGCATCATGTGTCCTGTAATAATACTTCAAAACATGCAGAGAGAAATTATACTAACAATGACTTTTGTTATTGTATTGTATTGTTTTTATTTTTATATTTATATAATACTTTATACTTATATATATATATGTGTATATATACACACACACATATAATAAAAACCTTAATTATATATTTATTTTATTGTTGATTGCAGGCCCAAGATAACTGTCAAAACACCAAAATTGTAAATCATTATTTAAGTTAGTTTAGAAATTATTTTATAGACAAATATTTTGTAGGCAGTTTTTTTCAAATATATTTTCAGTATCATTAGGTACCATACAATAAAGTGAATTAAGACAAAATTAAAAAAAAAAAAAAATTTAATGTCTTCTTAATTTTTAATTAAAAAGTATTAATTCAGGCATTTTGCTGTGCCGGAAGAATATATATCTAATTTTATCTCTTTTAAATAAATCTTATGGGCCCAACAGATTATGAAACAGATCTGAAACAAAAATTAAGCTATTCACCGCATTTTAATGTTTTATGATATCCAAAAAGGTTTATTTACACCATTACTTTTCAGTAATATAAAAGATAAAGTATAAAATATGCCGAAGTTTTGTTATACACTACTCACTTGACCTGNTCAGGCATTTTGCTGTGCCGGAAGAATATATATCTAATTTTATCTCTTTTAAATAAATCTTATGGGCCCAACAGATAATGAAACAGATCTGAAACAAAAATTAAGCTATTCACCGCATTTTAATGTTTTATGATATCCAAAAAGGAGGTTTATTTACACCATTACTTTTCAGTAATATAAAAGATAAAGTATAAAATATGCCGAAGTTTTGTTATACACTACTCACTTGACCTGTCACTGGTTGCTAGAAAATAAGTTACACGAGTGGTCATGCGTGAGACTTTTTCTCACAAAAGTATAGTAAAAATGATTATGTTGTTAAATTTGTGGGAAATCAGGTGCAAAAGGTTAAATAAGAAATACTACAATGTCTGTCAAAAATAGTTTATAAAAATCTATTAATTTGAAGTATCTAAGCATTTTAGTTACCAACATCACTTGCAAATTTAAGGAGTTAAAACATATTTCAGGGTGTCAATACATGTCAAAGTCAATTTATTCACCTTGTACACTTTCTTCACACTCAGGACATGTGTACGTAGAATGTTCTCGACATACTGATTTTTCACACAGGTTGCGAGCTTTCTTAGTTTTCCTGTTCTTTCTACGAGGACAGAAAGCACAAAACTAGCGTATGTCTCCATGCTGCCTCTTCTTAGTCTGCTCAACCCCGGCGATTTTTCTGATAACATTACATGAAGTCTGCGGCAGGTTCGTGATGGTAGAACGGTTTACGAGACGCGGTTTCACGAGTTCAAGAGCTAATTTTTCCAAAAATACCCGTCTTGCCACTGACTCATGTGTGTTTTCTCGGTATATCAATTGGCTGTTGATTCCACCAATATTCAAAAGAGAAAAAAATATTGTTCAAAGGCCATCTGCAACTTACTGACTCTTAGATACTGAATATTGGTCTTTCAGTTCATCTACCACATCTACACCTCTGTTTGCCAGGTTATAAAGTCATTATTTCTGGCTTCTCTTGCTCGCCCGAGTCCTCATCAATTTTGTTCTTAGAATGACGGGTAGATAAAAGTGGCACACGCTTGCTTTTCCTCGGAATGTAACACACTAGAAGTGAGCAAGTTTTAAAAATCCTAACATACTGCTGTAATGTTGCCTATCTTTCATAGTGATATATGACGGTGGAATTTCTTATTATTTTTCCTCAATGTCCCGACCATTGTTGTCCTCTGTTCAGGAAGATTTTTTTGCCAACGGAACACATGTGAAGTAGTTGTCCGTTGCGTTATTTCTTCCCGTGATAAGGAGTGGGGGCAACAATACGCATCGCAACACCTGAATCATTGTCTACTTTAAAGGGGCCTTCAGGCTGCCGACCAGCATGTATTTCTAAGTCGGCTGTGTAGAACATGCGTGCATCTACTGGGGAATAAATTTTATTTCATATTTAGCTGGCTTGCTTGGGATGTATTGCCGGAACTTACACCAACCTCGAAATTCCTCCAACATTTTATCTGCAGTTGTATATTTTCCAACCTGACAGTGATCAACAAAATCATCAAAAAGTTTTTGTGGTGCTAAATTATCCATTACTTTTACAAATGTCTGTAAATTGTATCGTCAAGTTATCTACAGTATATCATTAAACGTTAACGCAGGACATAATCCTGCCTTCGAGACCATTTGCCACGCAGCGCGTCTACCGCATCAATCGGCACCAGTGTGCCCTCAGTGAACAGTGCAGTGCCGCATGCAGTGTAGTGCGAGAGCAAGAGAGCGGAGTGTGCAGAGTAGTGCCACGCAACTTCATATCCCCCCTCCCCTCCGGGCGGGCGAGGGTGCACAATTACGGACTTTGCACACCTTAATTATAGGGCAATTTAAGATCAAATAATTAAAAGCAAAAGAAAGACGCACCAGACATGTGGATGCTCAAAGATGCCCCGGCCCCTACAAGTGTTTCAGTCTTTAATTATGTTTTATTTACGAATTTTTAACCTCAGTTGTTTTACTCCCAATTCATGCCATCCACATTTAAATTGTATTTGTTCATGTGCACTTGCACTATAATATAATTTATTTATTTATTCATGTTTTACGCAAGGGTTCATGACCATTTAGTTGTGCAAGTGTTTTAGTTCAATAGAAAGTAGTGCAGGGCAAGCCGCGTGCCTCCATAGTCCGTGCCTCGTGAGAACGCCAGATTAAGTTGCTGTCGAGCGTCTCAAGGGGTCAGCATGCGTCACGTCACGCTCCAAGTGCTTTCACATTTTCGCGCCAATCATCTTTAGCTGCACCCTTCTTCCCTGGGAATAGCATCGCCAGGGGAAGCTTAACACACTAGTAATTCATTGTTGTGCACACCTATGTACTTTCGCAGTTTTGCCTATCTGGCGGGATGCAGGCCAGAACCTGTGTAAAGTATTCACCTAGAGTGATGTAAAGTTTTGTGCAAGAGTAATTACACACAAGTTTTCAGACTTCATGTTTTTCATTTCAAGCACTGCCTTCGGGCGTTTCGGGGTCTGGGTCCCCTACAACCGGCTTACACAGTAATTTCACATAATTTACCTTAATAATGAGCATGTTCAACACTGAGCTTTTATCAGTAAAAGGTGTGTGGGTCAACCTGAATAAGCCCACTTAATTCCAATGTAAGTATAAGGCATAGGGAACACCTGGTTTTCCTGGTCAGAGGGGTCCATCCAACAACAATTTCACAGAGGGACTGCACACGTCCGGGCGAACGGCCCGCTGCTGAGATCATCTTCATCATCAGCAGCAATCGACACCGCCTGCAGACGGTGTCTGGCGTCTAGTCGGGTATCCAACTCCAAACCCAATTAACAATGTTTTTCACCACCCCTCAAAACTTCCATTAATCCAACACCACTCAGTCAACAGGCGTTAAATTGGTGCTCTTCTGTAGGACCATTTCCTGCTGAAAACCCTAATTTCTCAACAATTTTCCTATGCAATTTAACCGGCGTTTACATAGTGAACGGAGAAACAAATAAAATCTCCTCACTGTCACTGTAGCTCTAAAACACTCTGGCGCAGTCCCATCATCACTCCACCAACTCTTGTACATTCTCATACAGAGCTTTCTTGACTCCCACTAGATAAAGAAGACCCACTAAAGCACTAATCTCTTCAAAATTTGTGTGCTTGGAATCCCTTTCCAGACTATAGTTATCGTGAAGTTTTCTCAAATACATATTGGTGTTTTTTACTATTTCATTTATGGCTGTGTCTGGGAAAAACCAATTTTTTCTAGCAAACTCTCTTAGCAATTTTTGTTAAAGCTTTTACACCCGGAATATGTGTAACAACATTACATCTTGCAGTGCTTGTATTAGGGCAGGGAGGTTGCAGACCACTGTGTTCCAACATCTTTTGTCTGAATTACTGGAAGCAGACTGTCCCGTGTCAGTGAAATGATAGCTATGTTCAGTCTCATTATCACTTTCTATGTCATCAATCCTTTGGTTGTCGTCGTTTTCTTCTAAGTCTTCCACGCTGCACTGAACTGCACACCATTAGTCCAATATAGCATTAGCTTAACACTGCACCACACCTGCAACAGATAGAAGGCACCACAAACTCTACACGTCCTGAGAGTTCTCCCTCACCCGTCTCAATACTGCATGGCACCCTCCAGACCACGTGATGACACCCATATCAATAACTATTTCCCCAACTCAATGGAAAGCAGGTGAACANCATGGCACCCTCCAGACCACGTGATGACACCCATATCAATAACTATTTCCCCAACTCAATGGAAAGCAGGTGAACAACAAAGTGATCTATCTATCTATCTCTATCTCTATATCTGTATATCTCTCTCTATATCTCTCTATCTCTCTCTATATCTCTCTATCTCTCTCTATATCTATCTAAATCTCTCTATCTCTATCTATCTATATATCTATCTCTATCTATCTCTCTATATCTATATCTCTATCTCTCTATATATATATCTCTCTATATCTCTATCTATATATCTATATCTATCTCTCTATATCTATATCTCTCTCTATATCTATCTCTATCTCTCTATATATATATCTCTCTATATATATATCTCTATATCTCTATCTATATCTATCTCTCTATATCTATATCTCTCTCTCTCTATATCTATATCTATCTCTCTATATCTATATCTCTATATCTATATCTCTATATCTATATCTATCTCTATCTCTCTATATCTCTCTATATCTATATATCTGTGTGTGTGTGTGTGTGTGTGTGTGTGTGTGTGTGCGCGCGCTCACTTTTACATCCCCCATGGCAACCTTGTTGCTTTAAGTGTAACCTCAAATTTTCAGATGTAAATTTCTTGTGTACCCAGCAGTGTTAGAAATATTTTATCAGTTTAACGGGATTATTATGATTGTGAAAGGTATAGTATTAGCAATATTCCTGTTATGTAACCATTTCTTTTTAACTATTTAATTATATTTTGTTTCCTCCTGTACTGACAATTTCCAGCACTGTTGTGTAAAATTGGAAGCTAATTAAAAAATAATGTTATAGCGTATTCCAATTACTGCACTGGGCTGCACTCAGTGCGCACCGGCCGAGTGCCGCGTGTTCCAATTACCGGAAACTGCAGTGAGTGCAGTCAATTTTTTGTGTTCCAATTGCAAATTGCACTGAGTGCTGTTTTTCTTGCTCCATCTCTGGAGCCGGTGTGGCAGTTTCAGAGCAATATGGCGGCGACCTGTGATTATATAAGCAACAAGAAAATTATTGCAATGTTGGAAATTCTACAATATCTAACAGTTCAGCAGCTGAATAATACGTAATAGTTAATATGGAACAAATATTCTGTTGGCATATCAAAGATATAGTTTGTCATTACAGCAACGATGAGGTTAATTTCCCCCAGTCACTCGAGCATACATTTACCGTCAAGTTAAAAAAAAAAAAAAAAAATGGGAGAAAATTATTTGTACGGAATTTTGTAAATATAGATTTAAATCCTTTTATCAACATTTTAGTTTAAGCATTTTCTCCAAAAGATGATATGCTGTTGCAAATGTTTTGCACTTTTTTTTCGCGGCATGTTTTTAATTGTCAGTGCATAAATAATATACATTTGTTTCTGGCAATCGCATGACACATGCACTTTTTCAGTTTTCAGTGCGTACCAAGTGCATGCACACCCAGAGCAGTCAATTGGAAAGTGCCATTAGTTCAGGTTGTTGGTGTTGGGGGGGAGGTTTTTTTTTTCTTCCATTGTGCATGCACAGGTCTAGACTTTTGATTCGTGGCATGAGAGGGGGACACTGTCTCATCATAATTTTAGATACAAATATTAAATTTAATCAGTATTTAAAAAAAATTTATATTATTCTATTTTAGTTTTAAAACATCCACAGCACAGTTCCATGTCAATGTGAGGGTTTTTGAAAAAGGGGGGTCACCCTTGTCCTCACTCACCCGCCAACTTTCCCTCTGGATCCAACCCCTAGTGTACACAAAAATATTAAATGATCTGCCATTCATGTTGGTTAATGGTGCAATTTTTGAACATTGAAAAGATGCAAACTCAAAATAGGGTGATTTTTTTAACGAAATTAATTTGTTTTTTTTTTTACTGCTTTCCCCCCTTTCAGCCATAAATACCTTTTCCTTTAATAGGCGCCTTATGTATGAATTTATTTAATCTATTTTCACTGCTAAATTATATATATAATTTTTCCGGTAAATTATTTATAATTTCCATAGTTTAGCAACTTATTAAGTTTTTTGTTTTGTTTTTAAAATCAAATATGATGTGTCCTATACCATTATGTATGCTCCGGTGATAGAACAAATGAAAGAAAGGAAAATATTGATAGAATGAATGATGATAGTTTGAATGAGTCTGGCCCGCGAACCGCTAATTGAATAGTCCTGGGTTGCAAAAATAAAAAAAAAGCCGCACTGGTGAAATCAGTTATACTTAGGAGGGATCGTTAAAGTAATCACACGTCAATCACGTGATAGCATCGTTGACGAAAGGACTTTCTTATTGTACTGATACTCACGTGTCGTGGCCTTGGGCATGAAACTTATGTTACTTTAGGCCGAGAAATTGTTGGAGTCCGGTACGTCTGTATTGTTAACTTACGGCAAGACAGTCGTTACTGTGATGTGAATGCACCTTCGGCGATCGAAAATCATGTATGCATAGTATATTTTCACTTCGTGACAAATTTTTATAGCAAATAGTGGGACACAGTATTCTACAAATCTATAAACAAAAAAAAGTTGAAAATTTTTTTTGACCTATTTTTATCGTACGACAGCGTACGATAATTACAATCTCTTATCAACGCTTTGAGAGGGGGGAGGAGGCGGCGCTGGCGCCACATGAAAGCGCTAGTGTATATAGCGTTGTATTTTCTGCACGAATCACGCGTGTTCTTGCTTCGCCCGGCGACTAAAAATCTTATTAATAAACGTGTGAAGTACGTCACTTTAAAGCACAATGGCAGACGAACTGACTGGATACATGGAGACAGTTTTAAAATTGACGAAAGAGGCTGGAAAGGTAAGAAAATTCAAAATGTCAGACGCGCCGATTAGGGTTATTTCTGACAGCTCTACACGATACCAACTTTAGCTAATTGTTTTAGATGTGTGTCGTCACGCTACAAATCCATGTAATAACTGCAAGCTATATAACTTGACCCAGTTTCAGTCTTTTGCACGATAACCTACAATCGCGCAGCTTAACAAAAAGCTTCGAATTGTTTACATATTCGCTGCGCGCCAAAGAGCGGGAATATAGCCAGCTGATTCCGTTATTTAGAATGGCTGCCTATAGTCACGTCATTTTATTTAAAGTAGGAAATACTGTTTTGCAAGAAGCACAGATGAGATCGTACCGATTATAA
Source organism: Clitarchus hookeri (assembly GCA_002778355.1). NCBI lineage: Eukaryota > Metazoa > Arthropoda > Insecta > Phasmatodea > Phasmatidae > Clitarchus > Clitarchus hookeri. The sequence continues at coordinate 127,972 of NQII01002180.1, forward strand.
AACGCCACTTATCAAAAATGTTATAAACTCACGTTTTGAACATAAGGCCAGAGTTTTATGAGCTTTCGTTCTAATTTAAGTTATACATTTTTGCATTCGAAAATTTAAAAAAAAATTGTAATTTAATTGTGTTTCACAACAATAAGAGTTATCCGAGTGAAAAAAAAATTGTTTAATGACGTGTCCTATTTTCATGTAAGTTTTTCAAATTGATAAATGATGCACACAATAAAATACATACCAAAAATTTGTCATAAGTGTCTAGGCTGGGTGTAAGAGACATCAATTACTGCTATTTATGAATCGTACAGAAAGGAAAACATATCAGTTGTCTGTTGTGTTACGATTCTTCTGGTGTAAAATTCTTCACTTAGATAATTTTGACTATTTTCAATATTCTGTATCCTAATTTATGTACTGCAACAAATTGGATACATGTACAATGAAATGTAGTATGTAAATCTCAGGTTTATGAATAGACCTTAACTTTTTATTAACACATTATNGGATACATGTACAATGAAATGTAGTATGTAAATCTCAGGTTTATGAATAGACCTTAACTTTTTATTAACACATTATGATATTAAAAGTGTGTGCTTTATTTGTTAGCACAGTTTTTAAGTCTTGATACTGTTCTACTACCTATTGGTTGTTGGCAATTAATTAAGTATTTTTAGACACAGAAAAAATACGAGGTAGACTGATTTTCATCTTCTACGCATGTCTATAATACTAACTTGATCATCACCAATAAAACTGTCAAAGTCACACAGCAGTGCTAAAAGTGATTTTTCAACATAGGTACTCATCCGTTTATATGAATTAAATGTTTTCACTAACACAAACATATTATTCTAGTTGCATTGAAACTAGGTTAGAAGAAGTGTGNTTTATATGAATTAAATGTTTTCACTAACACAAACATATTATTCTAGTTGCATTGAAACTAGGTTAGAAGAAGTGTGCAAACACCTCAAAGTACTTGCATCAACAGTGTTCTAACCTCAAAGCCTACTCACATTGTTTCTGATGGTGCTATTGGCAGAAAGCAGGCCAATGTTGGAACACAGAGAGTGGCTACTGCACACTACCCCATATTCACACTATGCTTTTAAAAGCCATGCTTAAGATCATCTTCCTCATTATGTATCTTTATTGCCATGGGCCTAACGACTATTCATGTGCCAGTCAAGTGAAATCATACAATTTTTTGAAGTGGCCATGGTGGTGTAGCGGTTAAACTACTCGATTCCCACCTAGGCGAATGAGGTTGGATTCCTGACAGGGTCACCTTTGAATTTTTGCATGTGGGAATCACGACGGACGATGCTGCTAGTTGGCTGGTTTACTCGGTGATCTCCAGTTTCCCCCGTCCTTTCATTCTGGTGCTGCTCCATACTCGCCTCGCTTCACCCTCATTGGCTCTCGAGACCTTAATGTTAAGAGCCATCCAATATCTCTTCACTCTCACAATTTTTTCAGAATCTAAATGTATTACAAATATGCCAATTTGTACTCTAATGTAGGTACATATAAAGAAAAAATCTTAATCAGTTTCTATTTTATTATAGCATTCCTTAGATCCTATCATGATCATTAACGCTATTTACATTTTCAATTGCAGATCTAATTTGGGTATTTTCACTACTAATTTTGCCATTTACATCTTCCCTCAATCAATGCTCGCAGTGCTTCCAGTTCTGCAGACATTTTTATTGTTAACATTCACTGTGTCAGTTCTACAAAAGAGTCTTAATTATTTTCACCTACAACTATTTCAATTAATTAATTGGTTTTAAAATCACTAACTACTTGCCTGTATTCTAACTTTATTTACAATTGATTAATTAATAATTGCCTCCATCCCATTTTTGACATCAATGTTACATGGGATGCCTGAGGGGCGTATCTGAGATTGAGAGGAATGGAGGTTTAAAAAAAAATAAAAGAACTACATTTTATTTCTAATTTATTCACATAGCTATTTACAGCATTAAACTATCTGTCTCCACTATTACTAGTCCAAAAGTCCAGCCAGCCGCACGTTTCACTGCTTGATACTCGCAGTCGCAGATTCCCCTTCCGCTGGTCACTTCTCTCGCTGCTCGTTGTCTATCCTCGGAACTCATTCACTCATCAACCACTTGGCCCAGAAGCCCGTCGCACAATTTATACTCTGCTGGCCTTGACCTGGAAAGTTTGATGAACCCCAAGTTATGCGGACAGAATCTAGCGCAGGAAATGACTAGAAAAATCCTCAGATAGATGCAGAAACTCAGTACAACCAGAGTCAGCAGCGCACGCCACAAAAAGGATTATCGTGTTGGCTCGCTTTTTGGTAATACATACGTGGCTCTTGGTTTAGTGCACGCCTGTAATTCAACACATCCCACTGACTTGCCACCGCCGCCATCACATAACTGCTGTCTTTCACTTCCACTCTCTTGCGCAGGATGCGAAGCAGTGAATGCGTAACAATATTATGTTGTTTGTACCGATGCAAATAATAAACACATTCCGTGTGTACGTAAATATTTTTGGCAAAGGTAACCTTACACTTGTAGGATTTTCCGTATTTACATTTAACGTGCTATTTTTGCACTACGAAACAGCATTGAGATGGTGGTTTTGTAGGCCAAGTACATTTCAAGCATTCTAATAACCATTTTGAAACACATTATTTACAAAACACTTTGACTTACAGTTCAAATTCCTATTTGCAACTCCTGGACACACATTCTGTGGCAATCCTTGCGACACGTTTCTCTGCCAATGATATGAAATAATTTGCAGAACCAGTCAGTAAATAGGACACTTAACCGGTTTCTCGAAATTAATAAACTGCAGAACAAAAATACACGTTGGCGCTTCATAACATATAACGGTACCGAAAATGGCGGACCAAGTCGTACACGTTTCGATAAAATTACATTTCATGCAAGAAAACTCACTACAAAGGCGCCCTAACAGCCAACTATGCTTAACAAAATGAAATACAAAAATATTTAAGTACCAATAAAATGTTCCGATAACACCAGTAAGGTACTCGCATAACCATGACTGGAAAAAGGTCACATGCACAATGGTGTTCATAGAGCTGGAGAAACGTTTCACTGACCATAACTGTCCGTCTGCTCCGCCATAATTGCTAAACATCTATTTTAACCAATTCGATAAAACCCAAATAAAATTCTACATTACTGTACAAACATAATTTAAACCCCAAATGTTGTAAGTATAATTTAAGTTTTGAATTACAACCTTTAGTTCTTAGAACTATTTTCTTCCATGATGACCATCGATTTCGCCAACATAACATACATCCCGCAACAACTCATCAGCTGACACAATACTTTGTCAAACGTTACTATATATACATTACATGCAGTACAGTTGCATAATGATTTCTGGAGAGAGAACATTCCAATCATGTATGGTATTCTGTGAGATCCAAAGTACTTAAATTATACACATGTGATTTGGTTTTAGACCCTAAAACTTTGTAAATATAAAATAAATTACTATGTAACAGTTATGTCATTCCAGATACTGTTAGAAGGTTTTCACAGTGTAAAAACAGTTGACACGAAGACTACTTCATGGGACCTTGTGACAGAATACGACACACGGATCGAAATCTTGTTCAAAGAAGCACTCTCTAAAGCATACCCTACACACAAGTAAGTATTAAAATTATTTTTTTAATTTTAATAATGAGGGTTTTAAATATTTATGCCATATAACTGCTGGATTGGTCAACTCTACTCTAGCAAAGTTGTGCACAGGATAAACATACGTCAAAAAAAGTTTTTGTACCTGGAAACCAGTAAAGCAAGGAAAAATGTATAATTGTGTTAATAAGTAGAGCTTTGAGCATTAGTAGAAACAAATTTGAAATTCAACACACGGCAATAAAAAAAACATTAAATGCCTGACACTGTCGGAACTTGCACCAATGTATCATTTACAGTAACATGCACTTCATTACAGAACAACACATTGTTGGGCATTATAGCAAGTTTCAATCATTTGCATCATCATAATGAAGAGTTCCCTGCAGAAAGTCTGGTGAATGTCCCATTCTGTCACAGAAGCCTTCCACAGCTCACAGAGGATGTTCAAAAGTACTTGCTCCAGTGCAGAGCATCCTTCAGTCAGTTCTACACATGCTTAATTAGGTTCACGACTAGTAACATTGGTATCTGGTCCACTTGCAAAATATAGAGAGTCATCCTCCATATGAGCATGGTGAACTTGGGGTGTTGCTGTCCTACAAGATTAAGTTTCAAGACGTTGCCTCACTACTCTACTTGTTGTTAAGAGCTGCCCAGATCTCTCAACTCAGTACCCTACAGTTTTATAAGTTAGTAAAATTTGAATTGTAATGTGTTTAGGAATTATTAGTGAAATTTCCACTTGTTACAAACAAGCTGTAGGTGTACCAACATATGTTTACTGTGATGAACTAATACTAACTTTGCTTAGATTGTTAGGCCTGTGCCACACAAGCAGATAAAATCTGATCCACTTTAAATTTCAGTGTCGGAGGTAATGTATACGTATGTAAAGCCACACACATAATCCAATCCTATAAATGTCGGTGTCATGTAAAAATTGATACTGGAAGTATTGGATAATGTTTAGCACCATGCAAATGGTTTGTACTCTGCCTAATCTGATAAAGGATTCCATTAGGCAAAACTTTCTGTTGTGTTTTATATCCCCATGCCCAGCATTGTTTAGACGTTATTTTTATTTGGTTTAGATGTGATATGTGTGTATTAATTTTTTACTTTAATGAGAACCACGTTAGATCATTTTTATAGCACAAATAGAGCTATTTCAGTTTAAATGCGAGAGATTATGAAATCAGTAATCTCGGCAAAGCCCAAAATTATCTAAAATTATTGTCCGTCTCATGTAACTTGACAAAATTTTGACAGTTCGATGNGCGAGAGATTATGAAATCAGTAATCTCGGCAAAGCCCAAAATTATCTAAAATTATTGTCCGTCTCATGTAACTTGAAAAAATTTTGACAGTTCGATGAAAGTAGGACCAATGTTTACTTTTCGTTTATGTATCCTTTCGCCATCAGCTGGTGCGTCAAGTGGAAGCTGTATATTTTATCAACATGCTGTCAGCTACTGTAATGCTAAACAAATTTTAAAATATTTTAGACTAACCTCTGTCCAAAAAAATTTGTAGGATATAAACGTAAAAATATAAAACCTTGCAAAAAATTTAATATTTGCTAATTCTTTTTTTATTTGTCAGATGGCAAGTTTGGGTTAACATTTGCGAGACTGTAGTTGTAGTTCTTATCACACTTTGGATGTCATAGCTAATATAACTGCAACTAAAAGCAATTCGGGAAACTTGATTGACAACACTCTTTTATTCGCCAACAACTCACCAACGACTATTGCAAAGCAGTAATTCTGCTATTACTGATACTTAACAGTTCGAGTTGGAAATATGTAGCGTGGAATAATGTAAAAATTGCTTAAAAATTATTCACGCATATCCCACATTTTTTGTTTTATTAATACAATATAGTAACAACAATGAAATGGGTTTGCGGGACAACATGGCGTGTAATGGCCGTAGACAAACAATTACCAGTCCAATAGAAATTACTAGTAATCAAAATCGCTGTACACAAAATATATGTTACTATAAAAATTATGCAGAGGTCGCGGAAAAATAAAACTATTGGAATCTGTTTGTAAATTTGTTATTNCTTTTATTCGCCAACAACTCACCAACGACTATTGCAAAGCAGTAATTCTGCTATTACTGATACTTAACAGTTCGAATTGGAAATATGTAGCGTGGAATAATGTAAAAATTGCTTAAAAATTATTCACGCATATCCCACTTTTTTGTTTTATTAATACAATATAGTAACAACAATGAAATGGGTTTGCGGGACAACATGGCGTGTAATGGCCGTAGACAAACAATTACCAGTCCAATAGAAATTACTAGTAATCAAAATCGCTGTACACAACATATATGTTACTATAAAAATTATGCAGAGGTCGCGGAAAAATAAAACTATTGGAATCTGTTTGTAAATTTGTTATTTTACACATAAAATCTGTTTTTTTTTTTTTTTNTTTTGTGGCTTGTAATGCTTAGGGAAAGAGCGGACAGATGGCGCACATGGCAGGGCGAGTTGTGAGCCGCGAGCACTTCTCAACAAATAGCAGCATGTTGGCCTGCCTCTTGATCCAGTCTTTTTAAAAATTGACTTTTCTTCTATTACTGGAAACTACATGAATTTGAAATATATTTAGTCAAATTATTAGAAAAAATAGTTCAACAATACCATGCAATATTTCTGTATGCTTTTGTAATTAATATCAAGCACGTATGGAAAGCATGGATGGGGAGTGGGGATACCACGTGAAAAGAACTCTCAAGGTTTTAAAAGTTGCGTTTTATTTGGATATGGATCGTTTTATTGTGCATTTCATTTTGAACACCTATACATTACTACTTTATCACGAAGTTTAGTATGTAACTCTAACAATCGCTGTTTTGTGACCACGTAAAATAAAATGTATTTATTAATCTAGGAACTCTTTCTTATGACGTATTTTCTGCTTGTCTGATGTGCGTCGGCAGTGCACTCAGAATAGCCAACGTAATATTAAGTTTTGTTCGTTCGTGCATCAGCTGATACAGGATTTTGTAAATGGCACTTGTTTCATATGCATCTAGTTGCCACTCGCTGACTTATATGAGACAGACAATAATTTTGTGGTACCTAATGTGAAATAAAGTGATGTGTACAAAGCATAATTTAGTACACAAACAAAATATAACTACACAAAATTCAAATTAACATATTTTTAGCTAAGTACTTGAGCTAAGAAAACAGTCATGTAACTTTCTAGCAGGAAACAATTTTAATTTGTACTGGAAAATTCCACTTATAATTCCAAGACATCAGCTTTAAATTCAACTCNCTTTCATTGTACTGGAAAATTCCACTTATAATTCCAAGACATCAGCTTTAAATTCAACTCAGTTTTACACCTCCACATTTAAGNTTTTAATTTGTACTGGAAAATTCCACTTATAATTCCAAGACATCAGCTTTAAATTCAACTCAGTTTTACACCTCCACATTTAAGACATGCACATACAAGCATGCTGAGGGGAGAGGAAAGGGATTCTTATGAGCACAGTAGACTGTATTTTCTGTTTTGTAAATTGTAAACACAGACAAGTGAAACTATGCACGTATCATCAATAAGATAGAAATCAAAAAAACATAAATAAAACACAGCACAGGTAGGCCGTTAACAATAATTCAGTCAATTTCAACTGCAATTGGAACTCGAAAACCAAATTCAATCTTATAACAGCACAGGTTCACGTAGATATTCATTCCGTGTTTCGAGTCTAATTGCAGAGCAAATAGTAACTATTGATGCAAATTTGAATCAAATGCAAATACTTGTTTTTTTACAGTACCTACAAGCCACAGAGTTAGAAAAAAACTGCTACAATATAATGAAAACAACACATTTAATAAANTTTTTTTACAGTACCTACAAGCCACAGAGTTAGAAAAAAACTGCTACAATATAATGAAAACAACACATTTAATAAAAAAATTTCTACAGAATCTTTCACTTAACCTAACCCCAAGATATGTGAAATCATTAATTCTCCTGCTAAAGTAATCAAAGATGGTTAGTGAATATTATTGAACATACTTAAATATTATGTGGATGCTAACATTTAAGTAAATTTGTTTACATGTGGTTCAGAATACCAGTCTGCCAAAATTCCATACCAAATTCCTGATAACCCACCCTGAAGAAAATTACATTGCTTAGACCAAAAATTTGCAACATTCTCAGCCATAATTCACATCATACACATGTGCTATAAAATGTTGGCGTATAAATATCTTTAACATTACATGTTAAATTTTTTAGACACAGACTTCTGTGTTTCAATCCCTACATCTACAGCACTTAACAATTATCATTTGAGTATTTATCATTGCTGCCACTAGGCCATTCACCATGTGCGCAAAAAGCCTTTGTTTAAATTTCCAAATTTTTTACTATGATTATTATGTACTCCACAACAGCAATATGAAACATGCCAAATACATGTACAATAGACTCATCACGTGGTAGTTTTAACAACTGTTCACATTAATTGCATTGCTTCGCATTACGTGAATAGTAAATTTGATTGTGAAATGCAATAGAATATTAAAGAAGTTTCAACTTCGATTACATTTACTGAAGCTTCCAAACATGCGTAAACAGCAGTATCGCAGAACTTACCCAAAAACCAAACACCAAGCTCACAATGACTTACATGGCACCAACTTCTGTAAAGGAATTCCAAATGGACTATGTTTTTTCCTTTTAAAGGGCAGTTCTTTCTCGCNTTTTTCCTTTTAAAGGGCAGTTCTTTCTCGCTTGATGTCTTGCCAGAACATATTACCTACCAGGATACTTGTTGTATTGATCACTGCCGCTGTCTTCATGTACAGGAGTCATATACTGCATTCTGTTGTAGACTCTATCATTTCATTGTGCCAAATCGACATTATCGAAACATTGTTTTGCAGATGTCAATATTGAATTATTTGGCAGGAAATAAAGTACACTCAATGCACACACTTTTTTTGTTACACGTGTTTGAATGATTCAAAGCTTCGCATTACGTGAATAGTAAATTTAATTGTGAAGTCCAATCAAATGTTAAAGTAGTTTCAACTTTGATTACATTATTGAAGTTTCACACATGCCTAGACAGCAACATCACAAAACTTAACCAAAAACCAAACACCATGCACACAATAACTAACATGGCAAACTGATCACAAGACTATGGGCTGAAGGGGAGAAAGGTGGAGTGTGTAACTCGTGCTGTTATTGGCCAGTCTTGTAGCTTTGCACGTGATAGTGGGCCATTACTGTCATCATAAGAAATAACTAGGTTGAAAGAGGTGGGTGTAAAACAGAGCTTCTCTTCCTGATGCCATGTGTTGAGTGCCAAGTAAGCCGACCTTCAGGCACAGGCGCTCTCTTTAAACCACCACTGCTGCTTATTTTGACAACTTCTGTGTCTTTTCTTTTTCCTTCTTACATTTTTGCTAAAGTTTTCAATTTTTGTGATTTTTTGATGGTTCCTGAGAATGGCCTTGTAAAAATCGCTGCCCTAGTTAAATCAGGTCTTGATACACACACGCGCATATACATCAAATTTTCTTACACTTCAATTAATAGTCTGTAAATTGACAGATTCATTGGGGAAGAAACTGCAGCAACAGAGAAGAGTAAACCAGAACTGACATCTGCACCAACATGGATCATCGACCCCATAGATGGCACCATCAACTTTGTGCATGGTTTACCAATAACATGCATATGTGTTGGACTTGCCATTGACAAGAAGGTGGTTCTGGGGATGGTGTACAATCCTGTAATGGAATACATGTTCACAGCTATCAAAGGCCGTGGAGCTTTCCTCAACAATGAACCCATACACACTTCCAGTGCCACAGGTGAGCAATGTAAAAATGTATTCACAGTTTCATCTATAAAATAACTATTTTTTACGTCAGGAATAAGAAATACCAGCCTAATGAGCACAATTAATCACACATTAAAAAAAAAACACAGAAAAGCTACACAAAAGAGTAATATGTAAAAAAAATTAATGAAATTTATGCAGTCATAATGCTTAAGCAATCAAAGAGAATATCAATCCATTTAGAGAAACTGCCCTTAATCAATGACATACTCGTTTTCACGTATGCTAGATTAAGTACAATAAAATTATTTTATTTGCATGGCTTTGAGTATAAAAATATATGGAATAAGTAAATTTTCATTTTTTGCAAGGCCAGATTATTAGCCTAAATTATTTGTTGAACAATATGAACATGGTGAAATGAAGATTGCATTAATTGTTACTACCTACATAATATCTGTCATTGTAATCGTATTAATATGGTTATAACATATGAAGCCACCCTAACAAATTTTTCTTTGATGGTTGCCAAACTTAATGATCCTACAAATTCAATTCAACACTATGATAAACATAAATGCTACCTAGCCTATGACAAAAACAAAACATGTCTCAGCTGTAAGGGGAACTACCGTACTCATGCTTCACAAGTAACAGTAACCCAAGTTGTTCCGCTACAAATATTAAATGCTAATAATTAAATACTAGCAAAATTATTAATTAAATTTGTTAGAATTTAGTTATTGTTTCAGTCCTTAAAATATATCACAAGCAAATGAAATTATTGGAAGAGCAGAAATTCTATTAAGAAAAATCCATTCATATTACAGCTCTTGTTAATAGCTAACATAAAAATCAAAATGGCTAGTGCTATAATCCAATAATTTCTCAGTAATATTCACAGAATAAGGAATTCTTACACAGAAAATTATTGGTGAATAGGTTTGCATAACACTCAAATCATCATTTAAGCAGATATTGAAGAAAAAGTTTTGAAAGTACAGCTGCAGAAAACTAGTAAAGCTGCTCCACCAGAGTGATGAAAAGGTTTTTTGAATTTAGAAAAATGGTCTACACCATGACCTATGGGATTAAAAAGCTAAAAATGGAAATACACCTCCATACTAACTCCTTTAACTAAATTATCTAGTAACTAGTATCTCGGCATAGCCTTTCACCTGTATATTTCCTGGGTGGTTTGACTCTTGTTGCTTAGTCTCAGAAACTGTTGAAACTTATTGTATGTCAGCTGAATCAAAGTTCCTTTAAGACATATGACCAAATGATGTGTCTGCATCAGTAAATATCTCAAAGCTGCAAACTGATTTGCTTGCAAGAAACACTTGCTACAACAGGCTGTTAAAATGCAAGTAAACTGAACTTTAACCGAGTTGTCATAGCAACCAAAGTGTTGCAAAATGAAATGTATATAGCCAAGGTGACCAGCAGGGTCCAAAACATAATACACTCACTGCCTGACACAGAAAATGCCACACCAGGTCACATTCAGGCCAGTCGCCGATGGAAAGGCTGGATGCCAGTTGAGAATCTTGCGCATACAGGTAATACCCCTTCACATATGCTGGTCGACATTGCCCGTAGGACTTTATCAATTTTTGCCTCACTCACACAAACGTACTCCTCACTAGGTGACCCCCTTAAAATCCATTTTAAGCACTTTTGCCACTGAAACACCTGCTTCTAGTTTTTCTCCTGAGGTGGAAGTCATTTCACACAACAAACATGCACAATTTTTAATTCAAATGCATAAATGGCTTTAAGTTGCAAGCAATATTTCCTTTAAAAAAAAAAACTACAGCAACATGCTGTTGCACAATTCTAAAAATTACTTCCCCCTTCCTTTCAAGTGTGTGCTTCCGTAACGCATTTCACATCCTACGACTCATTCTACAGTGACACAGTTGTGGATACGGATCACAGAAGCGGAGCACGTGACACACTAAGTTTTCAATTTACAATGAGATGCATGTGGACGCGGATAACGTACAGATACACGTAAGAAAGCTGGGCAAGTCCCAACTCTTCCGTGTTCATGAGTCCGTGTAGCCAATAGGAAGAGTATTTGGTTAGATGGTATTCATTTTCCTGGCCATTGTGGTATACACTGCAACAAGTGCATGGATTTGCCATGGCTATTATAATTTTTGTTTTAATAAATATGTGCACATGGTTTGGCAGTAGTATTTACACAGCGTTAAACACTTTAAAGATGTACAAAATAAGGTGTTTACATTATAAAACCTACATCAGTAATTTGCAACGGCTGGGTTTTTTTATTTCGTAAGTTGCAGAACTGTACGTATGTTTCTTTGTATTGTAGAATAGTTAAAAATTCACCCTGAGTCATCCGCTCATTTCGTTTACGTGTTTCCAAGTCCATTTTCTTCTGCATCCATGCATTGTAGAACGGGTCTACAAGCGACAAGGAAACACGACAATAACCATTTACATTGTATAATAAAATCCCCATATGTACTTCTTGGTGATTTCAAGAGCAATGCAAGAATACACTTTAAAAATTTATTAAAATTCAAAAAAATTATGATTTGGGTGTAGTTAATTATGATTCTGTTTAAAATTAACGTCATCCCGTGACTGACAACATGTAAATTTCTGTTCATAAAATACCTATTTAGGGTTGTTTGTGTTATTTTTATACATTATTCTTTCTTCAAAACTTCCCACTCGCTGTAAATTAGCAAAGTCACATAAAGAAGTGTTAAAACACCACGGACTGAAACACTTGCACACATTTATTACGGTAAGCTCATGTAATCAAAATAAAAAAGAACAAAATGCATTACTAATGGCAACTTATAGGTTTTAAAAATTATATGGAAATTTGGCATTTGATAGGAATGTGCTTTGTACAACACACAAAATTATTGCAGTAAACAGAAAAAGGCATATTGGGTGGGACACATTCAAGAGTTGTGCACATTCTCTTAGAAAGCAGATCCTACACAGCGAAGAATGCCAATTGTTTGCGCTATAAGGACAGTCACGATTTCATCTGTTTGTGTATTCATAAATAAACATTTCAAACACAAACCCTGATAGTCAACAAGAAGCTACGAGGAAATGTTAATGTATGTCACAAATTATGATCATGGCTACAGTACACCCGCAGTCGAGCCATGGAACAATTCTTGAAATAACTTCCACTCTCCTGCCTAAGACAGGTGTTCACATGTGCTCACTTATTTCACCGCTGAACAAAGTTTTTGATGCCCTACGAGCGGCAAGTGGACACAGCAATAAAAATAATTGTGGCTTCTGATTTTGTCTGGTAAATACAAAGTCCACTGATAAGCGGTCCGGTAAACAGAGAATAAGTAATATTTAAATTTTTGAGTTTAGTAAGTTAAAATATTTTTATTCTGAAGCTGTTGCTTGTTTAAAAAAAAAAATTAAAGCCTTTGCTTATTGAAAAATAAACATTAGAACTCCTTTTCTCAAAACCATTTTAGTAATTCAAGCAACAGTCAATCAATATAGAGTATAGTCTTATTTATTTATACTTTAACTGTCTACTTTCTGACTTACTTGTACAACATTTTTAAAATTTATTTCACAATTAACGTTTCATCATTTATTCAATGTTTTGTTTTTGATATAAATTTGATTATGCATGTTTATTTTGATTTATTCATTTTTATTTTTATTTAAGTTAACGTGTTTAATTGGGAGTGCATCTTAATACATTACATCATATTTGTTCCAGATCTATCAAGTTCATTAGTGGGCTACGAGATCTCATTCGCTCGAGACAAAAAAATCCAAGATTTCATCATGAAGAGGGGTATAGCTTTGGTGTCACGAGCAAGAGGGTATGCCAAAAAAATTTGCCAGTCACTTTGTTGTTATTGCCATATTACTTTTATCCTCTATTTTCACTCTGTGCATTAATTCTCTCTTATTTTTAATACTTTTAAAAAAACTTTTTTGCCAAAGTCTGCTAAGTATAGAGGAATATGTATCTGCCTTTGTGCAACATAGTTATGATACTGGAAGACTGCTTACAATAGGTCAAATTTTACACATATCTTGTTCCACTATAACCTGACTGTTGTAATGCAATTTATTGTGATCACTTGTACTTTACAACTAGTTTTTGAAAAACAGTTAAAAAATTTAGGTTAAGAGAGTTGAAAATTTAAGAGAAAAGTAAATATGTTACAATTTTTTGCTGCTGCATGTTGCATATTTATTTTTTCTCTTGGCCAGCGCTATATTGCAAGCAACACACATATAATAATATATCAGCTCCCCCCTCCTCTAAGCTGTCTGTGCTAGCCAATACCCATCAACTCTACCCATCCCTTCCCTTTCAGACAGTTGAGTGTTTCCACATGCAACGTGACAACTGTTATGTCACATGCTTGACTTTTTTCTTGCCATTGTTATTTTGTTTATTTGTGAATGTGCTACTGTCTTCGTTTGTGTCATTAGAACTTGGATATGGTCAGTGTTTTTAGATTTCTCATGGTTTTCATTACTATTTGTTGATGACTTATTACGCTTTTTTTTTTGTACTCAATTTGGTAACAGTTTTTGATTTTGAGAACAACTGTTGATGACCCACACAGTCTTGTTAGATAGTGGTCAAAAACTGTGGCAGATGTAGATTACAGCAACCATTCACGTAATGCAGTATGCATGAATTGAGAGAGCGGAGAGGACATGCTTCCAGTCCACGCATAATATTTGTAGCAACTACCCTATTCCTAAAAACTGTGAGGTGTTTTATCAGTCAGGTTCTAATATAATTACAAAATTTTCTCTGTATTTTATATAACAAAATTATGTGTAATTTCCATGCGTTGCTGCTTGCCTTAATGCAGTGCCATTATCTTCTTTCAATAATTTTTTCAGCAGCCTAAAGGGAATCCTGCAAATGCTGAAATATAATTCAAATTTGTATTGTTTCCAATTTTCTCAGGTTACGCAGCATCGGCTCTGCTGCTTTTGCGATGTGCTTTATCGCAATGGGAAGCCTCGATGCCTATCACATTGATGGTCTGCAGTGTTGGGATGTTGCAGCCAGTTCCATCATAATTCAAGAGGCAGGTGGATTTGTAGTAAACACAGATGGTAGGTTACCCAGAGCAATGCCTATATTTTAAAGCAGTTGTATGCAAACTTATTATTCTTACAAAACTAGGAAGTGTTTGTATACAATATGTCGTATGTATGTAAGTGGTTTCAGTGATTTTCTTATCTTATTCTTAACCATACAGTTCAAGAACATGAATGATAATCTACGTATAATATGAAGTGCACTCATCCATCCACCCACTCATTCTCACCCACTCACACTGCACAGCCCATCCCACTGAAAGCAAAAGCATGAGAATTTAGGGACGGCTTCCCTGAGAGTGCAGGCACCCTTTAACAAAGGATTTTTGAAATTCAACCTATAAGAAGCTGAAGAAGAGTGAAATGTGTTTCGGAGAACTCCGGAATAACTCATTAACCCTATAAAATATCATGGCCTTTACTTAAATAGGTTGGCTAGATAAATATCTAAAAAATAATTTCATAATTTCTCAAAATTCAAGCCCCAAGGTGGTGAAAAGGAGTAAAATGTATGTTTGAGTACTTCTAAATAACTCATTAAACCACAAGATATTGTTGTACCATTTGCTTAAAAAGGTTGGCTACATAAATACCCGAAAATTAATTTAATGATTTTTCAACATTCCACCCTTAATACGGTGAAAAGGGTTCAAAAGTATTTTCCAGGAATCCTTCAATTTTTTGTTTTAATTATTGTCATTTTGTTTTTTATTTACGTTTAGTTTTTTCTTTTTGACCTAACAGAAAAATAGTTATGCTCTTTGTTTCCAAAGGTTGGCTACATAAATAACTAAGAACAATTTTACAGATTTTTAGGAATTAAAACTAAAAAAAAAAAAAATGAAAATATGTAAACATTATGTTACCCTAATTATATTGCTTCCTGCCTGTAACTTTCAGCCCAGCACATTTTATAAAAACATATTTCAGTAAATGATAAAAGTGTGAATACAAAGAAAACCAGTCTATTACTGTGAAACCAAAAGTAATTTTCCTTATAAAAGTTGTGAATGATTTTGTCAGAACTGAGCAGGATCAATATCCCATTTTCATAAATTATGCATTCAATTAAATATACTNAACCCTTTCGAGATTCTATATATCAGTCACATTTTATACCATGGTTAATAATTTTGTATGAAGGGTGAATTGGAATATATGCCAGCTGTGCAATAAGTAACCAAACTTTGTTTTGCAACATTTTATTGGTTTCTCACAAACAGAACTGTCAGAACAAATAACTTGTGAATCATCTAGAGAACGGTTAAAATATTACGTGTTATAACAATGGTCAGGACATTTGTTTGTATTTGGTTTTGCAACAGATCAGAACTTTTCTTCCAAAAAAATATTATTTAATGTAATCTGAACATATTCTGGTACCATTAATGGTAGAAATGCTTAGGAGACAAAAATCACTTCATCCATTCTTTAGCCTGATTTGAGATATTTGATCAAATGAGTAGAAATGGAGTACAAATCTGTGGACACAGTTATAAAAGTGTGGATGATGCAGTCCATTACCCTGACGCATGGCGCATACTGGCGTTATAATTATTTACGACTCCACCTCATCTTCACGTGAAGTCACATCACCCCAAGCGGGGACTTTTGAGTAGGTACTTTAATTAATAAAAATGTCCCAGGGGTTATTATATTAGGATGTAAGTTTTCTTTGTCTTGGCCGTAAGATGTACCAGCTTCAACACTGTTTAACTTTTGCTCAGTCTGCTGACGAATAGAAATTGCCATTAAATCTTCCTCATCTGATGAAGATGAGTCATAAATGGTTTTATAAATGCTATGTTTCTTCTTAAATTTCAGCAGGTTTTCCAAATCGCTTGTATCCATGGGCTCTTCCGGATAAGACGTTTCTGTCGAAGGCATACAAACATCCATGGGTTCGAATGAGTTCACGTTTAAATTACTAGAAAACGTCGACAGTTTCAACTCCTTGTGAAAACGTTCGTGTTGATATAGTTGTATTGACACTTCTGGCCCTCTTCGCCAGGTTATTTTTGTGATATTCATGATACCTGGTATGGCATCCAAAGTTTTTGGAACGATGGTTTTTGCCCTAGTGATGTCGTCATCAGGAATCACTTTTACTTGTATAGCACACTCTGTGAACAAATTAGCAAAGTCCGAGGCTGTTTTAATGTCCTTTCCCATTAACACATGACTGTCGGCAGTCCTTTTAAGATAGCCACCTACGCCGTCCATGGGTCCTTTTCCATGTCCAGGTTCACTGTATGTCCAAGTAGCTTTATTTATTTGTTTGAAATCATTAATCAATGTTTGTAGCCAAAGATTTATATTCGTACGGTTGCGGTATTGCGATGTTGGACCATCAGAGTAGATATGGAGGGTGTCAACATCTTTGTTTTCCAAAATTGTTGTTAAGATCGGTTTCATATGAGCCCACACTGCATGGGCTTGGTGATCCAAATTATCGGTTACTGTAGCAAATGATCTTGATTGCAAAGCATTGTCAATGTTTTGAGAATAATATACGCCTGTATGAATAGATAGTTGATTTTTAGCAAAATGTGTGGATTGAATTTCATTCGCGTACTTTGTGGTGTAGTTCTCTGAGAAGTCTATTTGTATCATAATATCTTTTTCAGTTAAGTTTTCTTTCAGCTCCTTTTTCAATTTGTTGTAACTATAAATGCCATAGAGATGTTTTTTTATTACTGGTATGTCTTCAGCTAAAGCTAATTTTAATTCTTTGACTGTACTCGAAATAGCAACCTTTTTTTGTGATCTTGAATTTCTTGAGCTCGCCTTTTATAATTTTATCTTCATTAACGGACTTCCATTGAAAATATGTCAAAGAATCTGCATTGTTACCTGACTCCAGCGTCAGATTATTGCATTTTTCACACAAACTATTCATGCAGTCATAAGAAGTTACATCGCAACTATAGTCTTCAATGAAACTATCTGTACTCCCGTGATTAAGGTGTTGTAAGCTTATCAATTTATTGAGTTTCAATTCGAAATTTTCATGTTTGACACACAAACAAGTTTCTCGGTCTCTTAGTTTTGGAGCTACCACCCAAAACGGTTTTGCTCTGAGTATTGTCACATACGGTAAATTTAACCCAGTTTCTGCGACAAATTTTGGTGTCAGTGCTTTTACTGTGGATAGAAGAATGCGCTTTTGTTTCTTAATACCTTTCATTTTTACAAAATCTCTCTTAGCTGGGCACATCCTACTGACGTCATCTCTTTCGAAGACTTTATGACCTTTCGACGAACTTCTGGTGTTAAAACAATCTCGCGAACTTTCGCATCAGATTTCAAAATTGATTTATTGTTCTTCTCCTTTGGTAAAAACTTCTTCGCCATGTGGAGCATTTTGTATTTCCACTAATACATTTTTGGAAAACTTCTCTCTCTTTGGAATTTTTTTTGTTAAGTATCAGCCTTTTCTTGCAGTTGCTTGGTCAATACTTCGCTAAACAAAAGTTTTTTGCGTACTTCAGGAGGTACTTGAATGTCTTTTATTAAAGCATTAACTTTGCTGTTAGGTGTTGTACGTAAAGGTTCTCTTTTTTTATCTCTTCTTTGCAGTTTTTTTTTCAATGACTCCATTTTGCATTTCAATAGAACTATAGTTTGATCCTGTTTTAGTATTTTACGGTATGCTTTGGCTCTATCTTTCCGTACAATTTTTCTTCCCACTTGTCTTCCCGTTGAAGGGTTTGCGGNTGTTGAAGTGTTTGCGGCTGAATCATCATCTGAATGTGGTGGCGTATCGATTACTATATTTGCTAATGCCTTCTGCTTTTTTCTGTATTTTTTTGATGCTTTTTTCCAATCTTTTCTCTGCTTTCGCTTCTCCTGCTCTGTCATCTCAGCTATGTTTTTTACTTTCTTTTGTGTTTTTTTCTTCTCATAGTATGCTCTGTCCTTAGCCCTTCTAATGTCCCTCTGTTCAGCAGTCATCTTATCTAAAAACTTTCTTTTTCTAGCATTGGCTTTTTCTCTTTGGCGTAAATAAGCTAAGCCATCTTTTTTAAGTTGCTTTTTAGGTCTTTTCTTGTTTTTTTCAGCCTCGTTAGACTCCATATTGCTATATAAAAANTTCCTTGTTTTTTTCAGCCTTGTTAGACTCCATATTGCTATAAAAAAAATAACAAGCTTCATATTTTATTGAAAATTACGTAAACAAAACAAAAAAAGTAAATCTATTCAGAATTTGCAATAGCAGATATCGCTTTGGGACGAAATAAGTCATCCCGGGAATGCCATCATCATTTCGAGAACGGGTCATCATGTCCGGGAACGTTCCCGAAATAACCGTTCACGAAATGACGTTTTCAAATAGACGCGCACTTTTTATTGACGGCAGCCATTTTAGACGTGGTTTGTGTAAAATATTTGAGGTTATTGTTTTATTATTTGTTCTATAAAAGGTATTTTTTCAATATTTCAATCTGACAAACGCATTCCCGGGATGATGATCTATTGATGTACGTTCTGTTAATATTGAATTGAAAGGTACTTACCACTTAATTTATATTAATTTGGAGAAAAACACTCACAACAGCCGGTTATAATACTATTTTCCACCACTACTGCGCCCGAGCTCCTAAAGGCTGCGTTCATTGTTAATTATTTTCGACCAGTTACAAATGTGTTCACTAAAATGATGCATACGATGTCGGACAAAACTTTTTAGCATATTTCTCAATAAAATTAATGTTTTTTTTAATATTACTTACAAAAATTTGGTGTTAGATAAAATTTGACCCTAACAAATAATGGAAACTGTTAAATATCGTTTATTTTATGATAATTCTCAGTTCTGTTTCTATGGATCCTTACTTTGGGACGCGTTCTCGGAATGACTTTCCATACATATATTTTAAAATAATATTCTATACTATTTATTTTTGAAGTACATTTTACGACGTACAGTTAACACGAATAAAGGTTAGTATTTACTAATGTTTACTTGTTCAAAAAAAATAAGAATTTAGTGATTTATTTGCTGGCGAAGCAAATTTTCCACCTTGGTGATTTTGAGCCTGTTATGCTAGGATATTAAAAAAAAATATATATTTTTTTTCACACTTTTTACTTCAAAAAATAAAAATAAAAAATTGTATAGAAAACATTGCATATAAAATTAAATTTTAAAAATAATTAAATTATTAGACCTTATTTTGAACATACATGGAACCGTACATTAAACACACACTAAACCTTGCATAATTCATGCACTAAAAATTACATGATACATCAAGCTTGAGCATGCTAGATTATTTGTAATATTGGTGTGTTGTGTGTTTTTTTTTTGTCACATAATTTATATTTAGCCACCACTGAAACACATTCCAAACATTATGTCAAATATTGTTTGATTTTAATGCTGTGCGCTTGTCCATTATGATGTAAACATATGGAGATAATGCCCCTGCACTATAAAAAATTAGCCACTAGTATCCACACACACAAGAAATTGAGTGTTTACAAAAATCATTCAGTCACAGCAAAATTATGAGATTGTCTACATCAGCAGCACCTACACTGATAACTTATCTTGTTATGACATACTCTTAAAGCATTTGGAGTAGTGATAAAGTAAACAGAGAAGGCAATAATAACATCAGCAAGCATCAATTCATAAATATCTGTGAACATGTACGGCCTGCTCATTTCTAATTGGTCGTGTAAGAGTTTTCTTACTGTGGTTGTAGACAATACTTTCTCAGGCTTGCACTGTAACGCTACAATGATTGTAGCACACGCAGACTTTATGTGGAACGTATTATTTATTCATTCATTTATTTTCGCTTTTGTACACATGGCCAACATACGATAAAACCTGAATAGAAAAAACATAACCATTCTGAAATTTGTATTTGTTTATGTCTTGTGCAACTTTTTTTCTTCACTGTCATGTATTCATGGCGATCAATGATGTGAAGTGCTTCCTCGGAAATCAAATGCACACGCTTGTGTAGGAACAAACTCTAGAATGTTGTATGCAGCATTGCTCCACCATGGTAATAGCAGCATTGTTTGTATAGATTTATCTGTGATGCACTGAAAAATGTCTCCGGTGCTGCATCTTAGACTGATTTGTAGTCCATTTTATGCTAATTTTGACTGTAATCTGTTAGTCACGGATACAGGAAAATAATTCTAATTTCCCTTCCCCTCCTTGTATCATGCAAACACATATTTTAGCTTCAGATTTTTTTTTAATCTATGAAAGACTAAGTTTAACGGCACCTTTGTGACTATCCAAGCTAGAAATGTTGGGTTTAAAGTATCAAATTGTAAGTATAAAAAAAAAAAGTTTTATTTCTTATACTGCACAAAGTTTTCGCCTCACCTGTTGTCCTAATAACATTCACATAAGAAGGAAAATAACTGTATCTTGATTATGAACTTGTAATTAACAAATAGTTCTCAGCAGTATCAAAGAAAGATACTCTTTATTCCTCATTCAGGAGTTCAGTCTAGTGGTTTTATTATGTAGTCTCACATAGGGAGGTCTCTGGGCTAACCAACTGTGGCACGTAACTTGAGTAATGGCAGGCCGTTAGGCGTGCATGGGTAAACACTGGCGACCTTGATGAAAGAGGTGTTTGTAAGTGATGTCTAATTTTAGGTATTACCCTTTTCCTAGTTATACTGGAGTGGAAAAGAGAATCGACAGTCAAGTCACCAAAATAAATGCAACAAATTCAGTTTTCAAATTGTTCAGTTTTTTAACTAAATTTTGTACGGTTTTCCAAAATAGGGATTCACTTTTGAGGGAATCATTATTATTGGGGCTGTTTTGTCAAATTTGACTGTTTGTTGTTTTTACTGGTAGATTTCGTATTGACCATGAAAAATACATGTCAATTCAATGGAACCATTTGACTATATGTAACATGTAATTTTGCCACTAAAACAGTGCAACAACGGCCTAAGTAAAATTTTAATGAAATCTTTGTATTTAGGCAGCAGGAGTGGGCCAGAACTGGCCGAAATTCAAATGACTTCTTAAAAGCACCAACCATTTTTCTGGGAACCGTAAAAGGTCGTAAATTTGAGTTTTGATTGTATTCAATTGTTTTATATTGTATATGTGTGAGAAACAATGATCGGATATCTGAATAGAGAATTATGGAATTGTACCATCTCTAATTTTATACTTTGCTCATGATGAAGAAAACTCATAATGTTGGGGGTGCATGGTTTTAAGTATTGCCATGTTTGAAAACAGAGCATTTAGTATTGCTATACTAATGGAAATGCTTGTGATAATAGGTTATTTATTTCACAAGAGTTACTTAATCAACAATAAATTTAATATATTCTAGGTTTTTTCATAACTGTGGCACAGGCCCCATATTTCAACTTTCATACATTAGGCAACTAGAAAATGTACCCAAATATAACTTAAGCCTCGTACCCAACAGGCAAATATGACCTCGTCCTCGCTTTCTCTATATCTGCCAGTCCCTGTATTTGTACTCTTTCTCATACCAGCTTGTTTTGAATCTTTTTTTTCTCCTGGTTACTCTGATCATACTGCTACCATTTTTGATGCCCATTGCATTTACAGTATAACTTACTTTACACATTCCACTTTAATACGGTTTCCCGGAAATCGTACAACTACTCTGCTTCTGCTATTCTCACCATAAAATAAAATATTCTTACACTACAAAACGAAGAGTTGTCATAAGCTAAGTGGGTGTCCAGCACAATTGTGATATGTATTGAATTGCTGCCCACAAATAACCATAAACAGTGACTAACAATTGTGAATTGTTAACTAAAATGTGTAGATTAATTAAAACTGAGCACAAAAAAAAGACTTTAACATGAGAGTACACAGTAGAAACTCTCCCCCCCACCCCCCTGCCTACCATAGACTAAGAATAGGTTTCAAAGATCAAAAATGATTTGATGCTATTCACACGAATGTTTTGTCATATTAAAGTAACATACAAACAAACCTGAAACTGATATAATAAAGATTATATTTAAACACTGCAGCTCACAAACACATTGTAATAACTTTTGTTCGAGCGATGTCAGGTTTAATTTACGTGTCTCACAAATGCATTATCACAACTTCATTTCCGATATTTATTTTTATTCTGATTTTACTAGTGCAGTACAACCTAACCTCAGAAGCAACGAGCAGGCAGAAACTAAGGCATCCAATAACAGATACTAATGCAATCAGGAGAAAATATAAATTGCAAGATTATTGAGTCCTGCTCCCTTCTGCCTTCTCGTTTTCCCATTGGCCACGTTCCTACCATTAACGTCCGCTGACTGCTTATTCAGCAGCAGTTGGGTGCACTGAGTGGCAAAATTCCAGGTTTCTGAATGGGAATATCCTATGAAACCTGAAATGTTGCGTTTTCTGTATGCTTTTTGCTTGGCATTTCCAGATATAACTTTCATATGTGGTAGCTGTCATTCTTTTTTTTTCCTTNGGCAGAAACTAAGGCATCCAATAACAGATACTAATGCAATCAGGAGAAAATATAAATTGCAAGATTATTGAGTTATGCTCCCTTCTGCCTTCTCGTTTTCCCATTGGCCACGTTCCTACCATTAACGTCCGCTGACTGCTTATTCAGCAGCAGTTGGGTGCACTGAGTGGCAAAATTCCAGGTTTCTGAATGGGAATATCCTATGAAACCTGAAATGTTGCATTTTCTGTATGCTTTTTGCTTGGCATTTCCAGATATAACTTTCATATGTGGTAGCTGTCATTCTTTTTTTTTCCTTNTTTTCTGTATGCTTTTTGCTTGGCATTTCCAGATATAACTTTCATATGTGGTAGCTGTCATTCTTTTTTTTTCCTTGTTATTTTTTAACGTTAGTCCAGATTGATGTGTGTGTAGGGAGTATAAAATTCTCCATGACTAGCAATTACTAGTAAAAATTTGATGCTCAATTTTAAAATTCATTTGAGTTTCTGACTGTTAGCCATACAATAGTCCTGCTATGGTTTGTCAGTGTCATATAAAACTTGTCTCTTTTTAAGTTGTATATGACGCGTGGTAGATTATTTCCCACTTAAAAGAGTTAGTAGTTCAAGACATATTTTGTGTACATTCGTTGTTTGCCCATTTACGTGTATTTCGGCAATATCCTGGGAATATGACAGAAAAGATGAAAACGCTTATCTCAGCCTGTACAGTTTTGCATTTATAATATTACGTTTATTCTAAGAGAAAAAAATCATGAAAATGGTCAAAAATCATCACATTTTTAGAGATTTCCTGCGCAGTTTCCTTAGTAGGTAGGTGGAAAATGAAATTGTAAAGTCGTAGTTTAATCTATGGGCTTTCATCATGTGTAATAAAATCCCACTGTTACAGCTGTCACTTGCACAGGAATGTATAACAGCAGAAATACCGCGTTCAGATTCAGGGCTTTGCGCGTAGGAGAATGGAGCGCTGGTCGCGCGTGTTATGGTTGCATGTATCGCTGTGCCTCGAAAGCGAAAAAAAATATCTCTGGGCCATGTACTCTTAAGTTTGCCCACCGACATTATATAAGAGTGTACATTTTAATTAGCTTACAATAGAAACTCCAACATATCAGAGAAGACGGTTGTATACTTTCATACTTGCTTGTCTTTTAGATTCTTTATTTTGTAGCAGTGCATTTGCAAAATTTATAGTTAAAATAAATCAAAATAGTTTAACATAACTGTGCACAAAATATAATCGTGATCCACTGNTTGCTTGTCTTTCAGATTCTTTATTTTGTAGCAGTACATTTGCAAAATTTATAGTTAAAATAAATCAAAATAGTTTAACATAACTGTGCACAAAATATAATCGTGATCCACTGAAAAAATTTAACTTGTGTTTGCCTTTACAAGTACAACAAACATATAAAAGTGTTTTAAAGTAGAATACTGGTAATTTTGACGCTGGGTGTAACACTATAATCAAAGCAGAACTAAGCAATGGTAGATACTTGTTCACTCACATTCTTTTACAATATGCTCTACTTAATCTGTATTCTCAAAAAAAGATGATTAAAACAAGAATACAGGCAAAAAAAAATAGTAGCAGAACCAACAAGTGTTGGAATAAAGTACACACACAAAGATCATAACACTGAGAATTATAATTTTGTTTACTGAAACAAAACAATAACAAACAAAAATAATTTTACTTTGTAGGTTTCCATGATATACAAGAATCTGGTAGTGGGTACATAATATTTTCTGCTAACCTGTGTTTTCATGTATCTAGCAACCACGTAATTTTTTTTTTATGGATACTTCAATATCTAACAGCTTCACTTTTAACAATGTGTTTGTCCAGTCAGGTGCAAAATGCAACGTTTTCTTTATTGTTACAGGAAGTACCTTTGATGTCATGTCTGGCAAGATACTATGCACTGGAACAAAGGAGCTGATGAAAGAAATGGTGGAATGCATAAAAGAGTCTGACTCTTCATAATCTGCAGTGTAAATGTTTGAAGGATACACATATGCATGGTACTGTTGGGATAGCAAATTATCATGTGTTATAGATCCATGTTTATAAGCTATAAAATTTTTGTTGCAAATGCATTTTAGTGTAAAAATAAATTATTTGTTAAATGCTAAATGTGATGTGAATAAAGACTTTGTTATTAGGTTCAAATGATTTCTCATGTCTCCCTCCCTGTGTGACAACTGGAGTATTCCCAAAATTTTATTTGTAATATTTCTGCACATGTAAATTTGCATTAACACCAGTCAAACAGCACTTTTCCTTCCTTGTTACTCTCTCCAGTCCTCTTTAGCACTACTATAGTCAACAGGGGAAACAGTGCACTTTTCTATCCAAACTATAGCCTCTATTCCAATTTAAAATGCTCCTGACTATCTTTATTCGCACTTCTTTTCCCCCCCATTTCCAGTAAATAGTCCATTCTTATTCTGTCAAGATTTGGGTTGGCAACAAACCAGTTGGTACTTATAAGNACTATCTTTATTCGCACTTCTTTTCCCCCCCATTTCCAGTAAATAGTCCATTCTTATTCTGTCAAGATTTGGGTTGGCAACAAACCAGTTGGTACTTATAAGCAAATGTCAAATACATTTAATGCTGAAGGTTTGGGTAGGTTATACAAATTTGAATTCCCTGACATTTCTTGTTCCCCAGGCAGAATCTTACCTTTTTCCCTGGCCTACTTTCAGGACTGAAACCTACTGATATCATATTTTTCCACCGTTGACAGAACAAACATGCTATCAGTGAAGTTTAATTAAATTATACTGCAACAGACCAAGCAAGTAAGGCCAACATTTTACTCAGCCCATCAATATTTCTTGTGATACACTGTATTGACTTCACACAAGTACCCGTTAACAAACACAAAATTACTTATTTTGTATGTATAGACCCTATGTCACTTCACATAGATGTATTATTGCCAGTTCACGAACTTAAGAAATTGAAATTTTAAATGTGTATGCTCATGATTACATTATCCTGTATTCACACAACTAACAACTTTTGCAGAGTAGCAGTTATTTCAGTTTTCCCTGACACTTCCCTGTGGGCAGACATCCTGTGTATATTCTACATATAAGTCACTTACCCAAAATCAAATAATCATATCATTCATGCTACCCAACACGCAAGGAGCCATTTGGCTTAATGTCAGGTAGCACCCACAACAAAATTTCAACCACTGCCAGCATGTGTCCAACCTCACAGTGAATCACCACCACAAGAGAATCTCCAGTGAGGCCTATAAATTATCCCAAGATTCTGCTTAAATTTTCACACCACTTGTTAATTTTACTCTAGTGTCTATTTCCATGACCATAAAGAATTTCTTCACATTGATATCCTGGCCGTGGTCCCCAACTGCTCAGTAGTCCAATATCCTGCCTAGTATAGACACGCCTGGGTGTCGTGTAGCAACCCAAACCAACACGGCAAGTACTTCTTTCTACAGTAGATATAAACCCAAATGGTGCGAGATGAATTCCAGCATATCTTCCTTCTGCTTAAACCCACAGGGCAGCAGTTGCTGAAGCATCACTCGAGCCACAGTCACCTTTCCGGAAACAGGTTACGTATGACACTTCATTCAGCCTTCACAGTCGTGTGTGAGTAGGGTTGCCACCTTTTTTTCAAGCAAATAGAGTACATTTCCTTTCTAAGGTAAAAAAAAAAAGTACATCATCTTAAAATAGAGTATTATTTATTTAACCTACTATTTTTTTTCCATATATATTTTTTGTTGCTTCTGGCAACATCTAACAAATATTTATTTTCAAAGAACGTTTTCACGGCGTCTTTACAATCTATGATCATATTTAAATATATAAATAATTCATTTTTCCCACAGGCTTTTGTACTTTTGCCTTCGTTTTGTTTGCTTTGTATGATCCGATTCCAGTAATCGTTTTTTAGGTGTACTTAGAGATATACAGTTATCTGCATCCATAACTGAAGAATTATCACACACAATTTATACGTACAACACTACACACCAAGCAAAAACGGAAAACAATAATTTGAACTTCGAAATTTTCCAAAACCAACAGCAACACAAGTTACACACACAAGTGGACAAGTTGACATGATAATGTTATTTGACATTGACATTTTAGGTTACGTTCAAAAGCGACAGTGCTGCTTTGCATTTAATTTTATCGACGCGATGCGTTCTGTTCCACGCAATATTCGCTTTACCTTTTTATTTTTTTTCGTAAACAATTAAATAAAACCTTCAAACGTCGAAATAGGTAAAATAAAGTATTTTCACGTACTTTATTGTCCTCATAAAGTATAAAGTACGTTTAACCAAAATAGAGTACAATACTTTATTATAAAGTACGGGTGGCAACCCTATGTGTGAGACACCACGTTCAGATACTAGGGCATGGCACTGCCCTAATACATCAAGCACGTGGACACCTTTCTCCCAAACTTTATAAAATCCCCTACCCCCTTCCTAGACTGACAGCCCAACAACATACTTTGGAGACCAAAATATTCCCAGACTATGTGGGAAGAATCACACGAACAGGACAAGCAATGTTAAGGCCCGGCTTCACCCTTTTGCAGAAATTCTTCGTTTTCGTGGCATTATTTCACTTTCAGAGGTATTACTGAAAATGTTTGATTAAAGAATAGTTACAATTTACTAATTGTTTAATACTTCTGTATCTAATTTGCACTGTGGGTTATTTCCTGCTTGCAAAAGGAGAGTACTTATTGTAAAATATAAATATGCTCTTGACTTTTTACAATTAGCAGATAATACGTAATTAAATATCAGCATAAAAATATTAAACAGCTCGTAAAATGTAAATTTTCTATAATTTTACATAGTCAGTAATTACTATGAATCTCAAATTATGACACGAAAACTAAGAATTTCTGCAAAAGGGTGCCGCCTTAAGTTAAATCAGCTTAGATCACAGCAGCACCTCTCTCTAGTCTAAAAGAGAAAAAAGCTTAACCCTTCCCTCTGAATCAGCCAGCCAGCCATCCATCCCTGGCATGCTAGCTATCCAGGAAAATGCTGCTGGGAAGAAGAATATTCCTTTCATTTCCCACCCCTGTCAGAACATGTGAAAAACCCCAATTCCTTGCCTCTCCTAGCTATTTTGGCGAGTTGTGATATGCTAAGTGGGTGTCCAGCAGTTGTTGGCTATGATAAATCTGCATGCAATGTAATTGTTACAATACATAAGGGAGGGGGGGGGCAAAAAACATTTTGAGAGGGTTGTAAATCCTTTAGAAAATTANATTTTGAGAGGGTTGTAAATCCTTTAGAAAATTATAATGTTACTAGGGAAAATTCACGGTCATGATTTGCCACTGAATAAATTATTAAGTTTTGCGTTGCAAGATATAACTGCTAGGCATGATAAATATTGAGATTGGAGTGAAAATACTACAAAACATGTATAAGAAGAGGCACTGGTAGGCTTTTGTTTAAGCCGGTGTGTTAACATACAAGTAGCCTTGTCCAGCCAAAGATCAATAAGGCTGGCCCGAATCACCATGTCCAATAATGTCCTTGTTGGCCTGTTGAAAACAATTTTGTCTTGGATGCCATAATTTTTTGGCCAAAATATTTTCAAATTAAATTATAATGACTGCACATCATGTGTATGTGTAATATCCTGGCACCCAAAGAGACTATGATTATTACCTTAATACAACATAATTTTTTGCAGAGTTCAAATTGCTTACATTGTTTGTTTTTATCTTTCAAAGTTTCTTGAGTTAAAATTTATTAGAAAGTTTTTAATCTAAGAACAAGACAATTTAAACCACCCTGCAACTTTTTGGAATTTTGAATATTTATTCTAATTAAGTAAACTCAACATAAAAAATAAAATAAGTTTGGCAAGAGAGAACTGCTACATCTTCTTGTTAAAAGTTACCTGAGAATGCTTACACACTATGCAATTATTCTCATTTATATATTATTATATTCGTTTCACCCTCTTTGGGGTACGATGAAACAGTCATTTCTTTGAGTGTTGCTCCTTCCTTTGCACCCAGTACTTCTTCATTCTTTCAGATCTTCTTCTCTCCTCATCTGAAATGATGGGTTTCGACCTTATTTTAGATTTTTCTTGGAACCTTATCCCTTCGTCTTTAAATTTTATCTGTACTGTTCTATCAAGTAATGACTTTTCTGTAATTTTTAATTCTCTTAGGTCTTTTTCAATTTCTGTGAACCAAATAGGCTTCGTTTTGCGGTTACGGTAGAAATCAAAAATTTGTTTAGTTAATCTCATTTAAATATGGTGATTTTCCTTTTATTTGCATTTGAATGTTGTGCGTTTATTTGGTGGGTTTTGCTTTGTTTCTTTTGAGTGTTTAATCTGCCATTGCTGTGGCTAAATACTACAAATTTGCTCAGAAATCTCTTGTCATTTTTGTTTTGTGTGGGAACCTTGACTTATCACACTTTTATCTCTTGCACACTATCCTCTATTTATTTCCTCTCTTACCTACATTGTAGGCAGTTGCATTTGAGTGATGCATTGTCATTTCCAGCTAAAATGTTATCCACAACACTATTACCACTGAAACATTGAAAAGGCTTCCTGAGTTGAAAAATTACAATTAGGTTTATGAATATAATGTGAGCAAACATGGCTCAAGCATAATGTAAGAAAACCACATTGAACATCATCGCAAAATGAATGCCTGAGTAAAATTTCATCCTTACTGACATTTCCTATACGTACACTCCCTACCAATGGCAATTAAGCGGGCAGTTGACTGCACAACAGAAAATCTTAGTATATTTGATTGGAGATAAAGTATTTGTTAATTAAGTTGAAAGGTTTTAGTCTGCTACCACCTAAAGAAGACTTTTACTTCATTTTTGCAGCTAACTAATACAACACACTCCCTCAAATACTTATTAACAAATATTTAAATATGACACTTTACAAGATCTGCGAATGCACTTTCTTAACGAAACTTGTTGCGTGATTGTTGCTAGATTTTTTTTGCTTCATATGTTATAAGAGCACGCAATAGTTATACATTGGAATGGTATGGTGGAAGTAATGTTTTCACTGACAGGAACATTTTTTATGACTTTATTATTAGACGTATGCTCTGTCTAGTTACAAAGTACACTTTGAAATACGCTCTTCTAGGATGCGGGGCATTTAAAACTCAATAATTTAACATAGGTTTATTATGCAAACTTTACTCTTCAATATTATGCTTTCATAATTCGCGTTTCAACAGTAGTTTCAACGCAGTCTGTAAAATACTCGAGATATGTACGGAAAAGACGAGATTCTAGTTGAGAAACGTGCCAGCAGATTGCATGCCATGCTCCATTAAGAGGTGAGCCGGCCTGGCCTTGGAGCCAGCACACCCCTAGTGTTGCCAAGCGTTTGTAGCGGGTGTTACTGGAGCCGGTGTAACCGGGAGTAAAGATTTACGGTCACACCGGCGCAAGGAAAATAACATTCCAAGTGCGTGAAAATCCTCTTAACTTATCACGCAGTTTCTCCAAAACCGTTTAACCAAATTGTTTTATATTGTGGAAGTTGACGCACAGTTTCTTCCTTGCCATCACAGACCAGCAATTTTTTAAAAATAACTAATAACAATTTAAGAAAAATATATATACTAAACGTTTACACACAATTCCTGAAAAGTTGCCACGTAAAAAGTAAGAAGTATAATAGGTTTTTTGTATTGAGATAGATAAGGGTGAAATCATTTGAAATGTAGAGAAAGTAAAGTAATTTTATATAAAATTTGCCTTGCGAGTGGCCTGGTTTTCATGCAATAGGCTGATAAGTTTAGAGGATTTTTAGTCAACGAATACATAAAGTCTGTATATTTTTTCAACACTAAGCCTATACCAAAGAAAAAAAATTCCAACCACCTTTCTGTTGTTAAATTACTAGCCTCACCTCGTGGTACAGTACACTATCACAATCAATTGACGTGGGTTTAATTCTCTGCAGGGACATGAATATGAAGAGTCGCTCAATGACTGATTGAACTGAATCTGTTAGTAGTCTGGCTGTTAAAATAAGTTTTGACAGCCTGAACATTTCAAGTAGTTAAATTCCATATAATTAATATTTTATTTATCCTGTGGTCTACATATTAAATTAACAAATATCTGTAACATAATAATAATTTATAAATTATAGTATTAAGGCTACACATACGAATATAAACATAATATGGCTTCTACACAGATGAAAATAATTGAAATATGATACAATTAATAACTGAATAATATGCAATAACAGTCTGTCGTAACATTAAAAAAAAACTTCGTTTTTGTAAACAATTTAGATGGAAAAACAAATAACTGTATGGCTAAGCGGAACATGATCACTCAGTTAATTAATCACCATGTATATTTATTTCACAAAATAACTTGTAATTGTGACATGTTTAATAAAACATGCAATGAAAATTTATACAGAAATAATTTTAATTGGAAGTAAAATAAAAAAGAGTTAGTTAAAGGAGCGAGTCCAAAATAATTATAAAGATGCTAAATGAGAGGTTTAGAAATTTTCAATATTGAATATGTGCAAATCTTATAACCTAGATTATTAAAAACAAACAACAAGAGTTTAAATATTTAAATTGATACGCATATGTGAAATACTAGGTATTTATTATTATTAGTTTTTAAGTGATATACTTTCTGCTCAATACAAAAATTTTGTTTGTTTGCTTTTTTCCAATATAAATGTAAGGAATGGCTATAAGCAGTGAAGTAGCTAATAACGGAATCGTACTTTCCTATGGAATGTCACATTTACACGTATTTTGTTCCACCGTTTACTGCAGCAGTACGCACCGAATGATATCATCACCCTTGCGGAGACCTTTGCGGAAACTCTCTTCCAGGGCGGCATTCCAAAACGTTACCTCGAGAGTAGAGTAAAGTAACTAAGAGTAACAGCTAAGGAAAGCAAAAGTAATTGTAGTTTTGGAACTAGCATAATGTAAATTGCATTCTGTGTTTACAAATATGTACTTATTAAGCAACTAATGTAAATTCCAAAAGATATATGTCAATTGCCCCAAATTCTCACTTTTTCAATATATTAGTTATATACATAAACAACTTTAATTGCGATAAATTAATTATAAACATAAGGTCTAAAAAAATAACCTTAATAAAAGTTAACTTTTAAATAAAGATACAAATTTTATCACTCATTCTTAATTTTTCCATGTCTGTCTGTAAACAGAATGTCCATATTTCCTTTCAATTTGTTTACTTTTACTGAACTTTCTGCCATTTTTAGTTTACCCTTCGTTACTCACTGAAATAGTGTGTAAAAGTTTAACTCGGGCAAGATGCTCAGAGTAATTACTCTGCAGTTTTTGGGACACTGCTGAGAGCGAGTAAAACATTTACTCAAAGTGTTTTGAGACAGCCAAAGAGAGAAGTTTACTCACAAAGTAAAGTAACGCTTTAGCAATGGCTTTTTCCTGGTGAAAAAGAAAGAAGGCATCGCGACACAGGATGAAACACTACTGACGCAAAATACTATGTAGAAAATGTAACCAAACAAAAAAAAAAAAAAGAACATGTATTGTAGAATACAAAATTTAAACATTCGGAAGCGCCGTGAAGCCCTTTCCTGAGATTTTTCCTCCCATGGTTATACAAATTGCACTGGACTGTGGCAGTGTGTCCCGGTCGGTGTGTACGTGTTTTTGTGTGTTGAATTGTATGTAGACAAGTCAGAAAAATATAATAAAGTGTTTTCACTGACCAACCAAGACCATACTCTTGCTACTCCTAGGCAGTCTTGCAAGCCAGTAAAAACTTAAACCAAAAATTTTAAAATAGGCTACAGAAATGTATAAATGTACACTTAGCATATTACTGTGACAGCACAATTCCAGTAAGATATCAATGAAAGAACAGCTTCCAAATGGTGAAAAAAATAACACGCAATGATTTTAAGTGAACGGTCACTTGCAAAATTATTTTCTAATAATAGAAAAAGCTAAATTTTTTAAAATATGAACGCAAAAAATTGTGTTATGACAGTACCACTAAAAAAAAAAACATACAATTTTATAAAAAAAAAATTTATGCACTAATTAGTGCTTATTGTAAATGATCATTAAAACGTTTAAGCCTACATGCATTTGTATGTAGGCCTACTGCTTTCCTACAAGTTAATTGTCCGAAATGTACTTCAAAATACAAATTATCTAATTTTCTGCACAGGACCTAGAAGATTATTCGTATGCCAGGGAACATGGCCTCGCAAAGCCAACATTTCATAAAAGTTATCTACTGTATTATGGTAAAAAAAAATTTTCTGACTTCTCATCCCTCCTCAAAACATAATCATTAATGTGAGTAATAGGCAAATTGTGATTTTGGGATAGAAGGTTGCAGAGAGAGGCAATGTTATTTTAATGGGACCATGCTTATTCCTTTTTTGGATCCTACATCCACGACGGGGATCACAGTGTGAAGTGGGCTTACCTTTAGGCGACCTCGACATCATAGCGACCTTTTTCTTAAAAGAGGTTGAACAAATAAATAAAGTAAATTAAATGTCTACACCAGTCATTTAAGGTTAAAGTACAGTCATTTATTTCAAAATACTTTTAATAAAACCATTTCAATAAATTTTTTAATAAATCTTAGTTGCATATATTGCTTTAAAAACTTTCAATAAATTTATTTATATAACAAACACCATTGTGTCCTACCATCCCTCATGTCCGGTCGCTGTCTTGAGTTTTGTTTACTTCAGAAACCTTTTATAAACTTTTTAAAATTATTGTGTATAATATTTACATAATTAAAAAAAAAATTAATAAACTTAACTTTGTTAGTAATTCGTAATTCGCTGACACTCATTTCATGGTCCTTGGTTCAAATCCCGGTGAGTGCAAACTATCAACAAGAGGCCCGATTTGACAGTAGGACTGCTGTGTTCACAAATAAGTACTGTATATAAATTATATTTCCTCCAGCATATATATATATAATTGGTATTACTAAGCAACACCATGACTCTCAGGGGAGGCGAGCAATAGAGGTTGAAACAAACGGGACTGAGGAGAAGGTGTAACATGTATGTATTACATAATGTTAAGGGTATCAGTTTGTATGATGTTGGTTACTCAACATTAGGGCTTAACGCCAAAAACTTAAACTAGCCAGGAGTCGAATCCTGAATCACAAGGAGATCAGTTTTAATCATTTCGTATAATATTTATAAACTTTTATTGAACAATTTGTTTTCAGCTCAGTATTTTAAAATATTATTTGGAAGGTAACGAAAAATGAAACAGCTAGAATGCCACAACACAAAATGTTTTTTCTACGCGAATTAAACCAATTCTTGTCCAGTTAAACTGCCATGACAAAAACCGAAATGGCAGGCATATAAAAAGGATTGTAAAAAAAAATTATTTTTATTGTTTTGTGGGATATTGGAATTTTTTTGTGTTTTTCGAGTATAAAGCAAGAGGTAAAAGTTCAGAAGAGTAAGTGAAAAGGCCAGCTTGTTCTTTTCTTATATTGCCTACGACAATAACAAGAGGTTAAATACCTTATGTACAGTTCCCCCCTAGAGTTATCATAGTTACAGGCTATTCACAGGAACGTAAGCACTTTTTAAAGCTCGGCTATTTTTTTCCTTTTAGCCAATTTATATCTTTCCGCCACTTTTTAATATAAACATTGCTATGTGATCAGTAAACACAGTGTGTGCAATTCACCACTCTCAAAAGTTAACGTCTGGGGCTGCAATAAAAAATATTTATTAGTGGTTAATGACTGTTGGGAGGGCTTTAAAAAGTGCTCACTTTACCATGAATAGCCTATAAGACAAAACATGAACTCATAATGTGCTATATCGTAACACATTTATTTCAATAACCTGTAAAAATAATTACCAATCATGCCATTATCAATACGCAGTTAAGTTATAAAACAGACCTAAATGTGGTCTAAAATTGTAAACACATACATTCTGCTTTTTGAAATATAACAACATCGGTAGGAAGTTGCAAAAATGTAGTTTAAGCAAAACATTCAACGGTTTAAACACAGAAGCCACGTGGCGATGTTTTTGATTACGCGTGGTAGAAGGATACACTATCGGCATCTGAAAGTAGAACTGTAGCAGAGCTTCAGAAAAACGCGAAGAAACCATGAATGTACAATAATGTGGCATCTCAACTATGAGAGAGTTGTTGCAGCACGCAAGGCAGGTGAGCGTCACAGCTGGTCGGATGCACGAAGCCAGTCTACCTGAACGGGTGGCAGAGGGCGACAGTAAGACACAGGGAATTCTGGCAACATAGCTTGCCTGCCTGGGTGTAGGGATTGGGGGGAGGCTCTACCACTTGTGTGAGTGCGGAGGACCCCTCATGGAGCAAGGTGACGCACCTTCCTCGTCTCACAGCTATCTCATGAATGAAAGCTTCCTGGAAGTCGCCCTGATTATATACACACCTGCGGAGTGGTGTCGGAAATCATTTCGAGCCCCTCTGCCATTTTACATCAGCAGAATAACGACTTGTAACAGTGACAATTTTTATGGTGTAAACCGCCCCATAAAAAAATTTTGTTATGTCATAAAATATTATGCAAAATCTTTAAAATTAACGAAACTGTCATTATCTATTTTTTGATTACAAAACACCTTGAGTAACAAAATCTGACATTCTTAAGAGATTTGGATTCTTGATAAAGTAGCAGATAAAAGTTTGTTTTACAGTGATACGTAGCTGCTCTCTGCAATGGTTTCACATAGCAAAAAAAAAAAATTCAGGGGGAAGCATTACAGCCAATATACAGCTTTCTCTGTCTATTAACAGAATACAAATTTTATCACCTGACAAAAGTTAATACAAATTTAAATTTTTCACTTTACAACACCTTGACTTTACGGAATGAAGATGCAAAAAGAGTGAGTGAGTGAGTGAAGAGATTTGGGCGGCTCTTAACATTGAGGTCTTGAGAGGCGATGAGGGTGTAGCGAGGTTGAGTATGGAGCAGTGCCGGAATGAAAGGGCAGGGGAAATGGGAGGTCCCCGAGAAAAACCGCCGACCAGCGGCAACATCCGGCACGATTTCCCACATGCAAAAATCCAGGAGCAACCCCACCGAGAAACGAACCTGGTTAGCTTAGNGGAATCGCACCTGGTTAGCTTAGGTGGGAGGCGAGTAGTCTAACCACTACAACACCACAGCGCCAAGATGCAAAAAGAGAAAGCTAGATGGGTGTGTGTATGAACTAGCACAAACACATGTGCACTAGAAAGGTACTGACAAAGAAACCATGTCTTGGTTTCGAGTNCCGAGAAAAACCGCCGACCAGCGGCAACATCCGGCACGATTTCCCACATGCAAAAATCCAGGAGCAACCCCACCGAGAAACGAACCTGGTTAGCTTAGGTGGGAGGCGAGTAGTCTAACCACTACAACACCACAGCGCCAAGATGCAAAAAGAGAAAGCTAGATGGTGTGTGTATGAACTAGCACAAACACATGTGCACTAGAAAGGTACTGACAAAGAAACCATGTCTTGGTTTCGAGTNGGTGTGTGTATGAACTAGCACAAACACATGTGCACTAGAAAGGTACTGACAAAGAAACCATGTCTTGGTTTCGAGTTCCAGCACAGTTTTGTTTTTCCCATGTAAGTATAAATTCGTGTTCGAAACATTTCATTTGTAAAACCATTACCAACACTGAGCAAGAGTTTTGCAGCAAAGCTAATTATCACTATATGGTGCTCATGCTTGTAAGAGTGACTTGGAGAAAAGCAGACTCACCTGCATGTGTCCCATGTGCTGCTGGAAGGTCTGAGTACCCTGCTGCATGCCGTGCGGGGGCGGCGGCGGCCCCTGACCATACCCCGTGGGGCTGTGTGGGTGGTGCTGCTGCTGTGGCGGCCCCATAGGAG
>NQII01002180.1:165060-199386 GCA_002778355.1 Clitarchus hookeri
CCTGATGGGGACGGCATGGGGCTGGGGGACTGCTGCGGGGGACCCATGGGGGATGGAGTCTGTGGAGGGGGCATGGGGGATGACTGGGGCGATGGGCTGGCCATCCTGCCCGGCTCCACGTCCAGCTTCCCCTACCTGCTGCAAACACAACACTACTATCACATGCTCTTTTATTTTCATTTATTTATTGATCATCTGATCACTTAAAAATAATATTGCTAATGGGATAAAGGTGCTGTCATTTTTAATAGTTGAGAAATTCGACAGATGCAAAACTAGATCTTTAGTGGCCCTGATGGATGAGATGAAAGAGTAATGTAATGGTAGGGAAATGGAAGCATCCTGAGGAAAAGTACCAGTCAATTGAAAAAAATCTTAAGAGTGACTGGTTCCCTCCCCCCTCCCAGGAACTGAACCCAGACCATTAAGGCTTGAGACTAATGAGCTAACTGATTGGCCACCGAATTCTTGTCTTTTATTAACACATACTATTAACTTATATTACATAAGCAAAACTTACAATAAAATTCTTCAATGTACATAAGAATTAAACAATGAATGTAATACAATAGATTTTATATCATTTAGAGTAGTTGGCATGTTCACTAACAAACAAACACTGCTTGTGCATTTCTGCAAACAAAAATCAGCCGTACTGTCGCCTCTAGTCAACAGTTCAACAGTGCACTTCATTAATTTAAACATCATAGTCCAACATGATAAAAATGGAGGCAAATTATTATAATTTTTATAAAGATCAAAACTGAAGACTTGTAAAAAAATCCATCACATGTGTTAACAGAAACACAAAAATTAAACACGTGTTTCTGGAATAACACAATATACAATGTACAGGTGTATAACAGACGTTTCGTGTAAACACGTAATTTAAAGATATTAGTAAAAAAAAAAAGGATAAGTTGATGGTAGACAATCCAGGTTTAGCATAAACCTAATATTTACAGGCAGGCAATTTAAAAGTCCAGCATAAAACCAAAATTCACAGGTAGGCAAATGAGGCTCAACATAAAACTAGGANCAGGCAGGCAATTTAAAAGTCCAGCATAAAACCAAAATTCACAGGTAGGCAAATGAGGCTCAACATAAAACTAGGATTCATTAAGTAAAATAGATATTGTGTTAGTAAAACAGATATTTTGGTGTAGGTCATTCCATGCCATTTCAACAAATTTTTGAAAAGCTGGTTGCTTCATGAGTTTAGTTTTTTTTTACGTTTATTGGGTACACCTTTTGAGAGTCTAAAACAAGTTATAGAAAAAAATTTCAGCCACTTCTTTAGTTGTTACAGTTATTTTTAGTGTATGACGTGCAGTGATTTAAGTGTGTTTAGGCATTCACACCAAATGCTCCACTGCCTGTGAATTTTAATTGAATTATATGAAACAAAAACCATTTCCCTCANTTTAGGCATTCACACCAAATGCTCCACTGCCTGTGAATTTTAATTGAATTATATGAAACAAAAACCATTTCCCTCATCACAAAGTCCTTTTAAATGTTGGGTCGTAATGCATGTTCTTAGTGTATTTGGTTGTCAAGTTTTTGTAGCACAAAGTTGAGACATTAAACATTTCTTTCAGACTTCAAGGTCATGTTAACACCTAAACCATTTCTTGTTTATAGTGACTATGGTAACAGGTAAGTCTGTCAATGGGAAAAAAAAAATTAAGGTGCTATTCCTTCATTTTTATTTACAAGCTTTCAAAAATAGGAAATTTGTGAAATTTAATATACTGTAACTTCCATGAGGGGAAGAGAAAAAAAATTACCTTGGCACTATATAAAGTTATTCTAGAGTACAACAAAATATAAAAACTTGATGAAGGTGATCTTCAAAATAGTTAAAATATTTTGTCCCAAAGTTGGACGAAAATGCATGTTTTTCTTGCATGTATCGCTGATGTCTAGAATGGTACAGTATGCCGTGTTTTCTACAAAACAATCCACAATTTTAACACAATCAAGCATAAGTGCACCTAGTATCTAAAACCACAAATATCAAATTAATTTTAAACAACATTTTACAATAAAAAGTTTTTATAAAAAAAAAAAACACCACACACATTCAAAAATTTTCCTCTTCTTAATTGTTTTTAACTAGTGTATTACATTTTCTACTTTGAATGTATTTTCTTATTTGCTTTCTGAAGTTGGAAGTCCAGTAATGTATAGACAGTTCTGTGCTCATTTTAAGGTCAATGTATCTTAGTCTTCCAGTAGACGTCCAGAGTTCACTCACGTTCGAAACACGTAGAATATTCTCAAAAAGTAGACACTGTGTCGTTTTTAGATTTTACAAAAGAAATTGTTGGTCCAGCTGGGTGAAAAAAGTGCACATCACAGTCTCCCTCCAGTTCATTAATTTTCCTTACTTTGGCTAGCCCTCATCTCTATATGCTATGTAGTTTCCTGCTTTAACATCAAATGACAAATTTCCTACAAGGAAGGCCATCTGTACAACCTCAAAATCTTTCAAACTGGAAATTGGGAAACAACATATTCTATTAGCACCCTCAAGGGGCAGGAAACAATGTTTTCCTCTCATGTGTGGNAACTGGAAATTGGGAAACAACATATTCTATTAGCACCCTCAAGGGGCAGGAAACAATGTTTTCCTCTCATGTGTGGAATTGTTTTAGAGTTTTTAAATCTTTCTTCTAAAAGGCATGTATTTAATTCAACTTCGTATTGACGCATGTAAAAAAAAAGTGATACCTGTTATGTTTGAAA
Organism: Clitarchus hookeri; assembly: GCA_002778355.1. Classification (NCBI taxonomy): domain Eukaryota; kingdom Metazoa; phylum Arthropoda; class Insecta; order Phasmatodea; family Phasmatidae; genus Clitarchus; species Clitarchus hookeri. The sequence continues at coordinate 167,812 of NQII01002180.1, forward strand.
TGCAAAAATTATCCATGGCTTCAGGATCCAGAATGTGGTTTAAAACTACTCTTTGGAAACAGGCCTTTGAAACTAGTCACTTAAATGTGCCACCAATACCAACACAAGGACCTTTTTCCATGTGAAGTGCCAAAAAAAANCCTTTGAAACTAGTCACTTAAATGTGCCACCAATACCAACACAAGGACCTTTTTCCATGTGAAGTGCCAAAAAAATTCCATTCTGCTTGTAGATCAAAGTCATTCTTGTGGTAGCACAAATTAACAAAATATTTTCTATTCTTANAAAAAAATTCCATTCTGCTTGTAGATCAAAGTCATTCTTGTGGTAGCACAAATTAACAAAATATTTTCTATTCTTATATTGTAAAGCAGCTCCATCAGAAAAATAAATAATTTTCTTTATTAATTGAGGGTGACTGAGTGAAGAGATTTGGGCTGCTCTTAACATTGAGGTCTTGAGAACAGATGAGGGTGAAACGAGATGAGCATGGAGCAACACCGGAATGAAAGGGCGGAGGAAACAGGAGATCTCCGANTGAGCGTGAAGCGAGATGACTATGGAGCATCACCGGAATGAAAGGACGGGGGAAACGGGAGATCTCCTAGAAATCCCGTCTATCAACGGCATTGTCCGGCATGATTCCCACGTGCGAAAATCCGGAAGCCCTCTGCCGGGAATTGAACCTGGTTCACCTACATGAGAGGCAAGTAGTCTAACCACTACACCACCATGGCCCCATTAACTGAGAAGCTTTTTTAATCTCTAGAGCCAGGCGTTTCTAAAAAGCATAGACTGTTTTTGTTGAATGTTCAATACAGTCACTTATGAAACAGAACCACTTGGAAATCAGTAAATTTTCAGCTGAGCCTTTGTAGCAAATAACAAAAGGATAAAGTGTAGCTTGGTCATTCACCCAATGAAAGTTTTGCACTTCATCTTGTACCACAACTGTAATATTTTTGGATAAATCACCTATCACAATACATTCTGAAGGTTCTAAATTTTCTTTTTTAGCCTACTTTCTGAAGGAAAGAAAGGCTTACGAGATCACTATCCTCTTTCAATTTTTTAACGCGTGAACCTAATTTCACCAAACTTGTAAAAAAAAAAAAGGACTTAGTACGGAAACTTGACTTTTATAGTTTTTGACAATACCAGATACTTACTTTCAAAATGGTGGCCATTTTAAAATTTAGGATGATATGTTCATCTCAGGAACTATTCAATTGATTTAAACCAATTTTTGTACGTTGGCAGCACATCACGTAAGCATCAACCTTAGAGATGGATGTTGATGTCGGTAGCCATTTTGGAACCACATGAAAAAATAAAGTATTTACGTTCTATCTCGAAAACTACTCAACCAATTATCACCAAAACCGGTATGTCAGTAATACTATAGTAGGCCATATTCATGTATGCAATTTAAATTGATGAGGCACTTATTTTCAATGGCGGCCATACAAATATTTTAGGTTTATTTCGTATAACCACCATACNTACGAGATCACTATCCTCTTTCAATTTTTTAACGCGTGAACCTAATTTCACCAAACTTGTAAAAAAAAAAAAGGAGTTAGTACGGAAACTTGACTTTTATAGTTTTTGACAATACCAGATACTTACTTTCAAAATGGTGGCCATTTTAAAATTTAGGATGATATGTTCATCTCAGGAACTATTCAATTGATTTAAACCAATTTTTGTACGTTGACAGCACATCACGTAAGCATCAACCTTAGAGATGGATGTTGATGTTGGTAGCCATTTTGGAACCACATGAAAAAATAAAGTATTTACGTTCTATCTCGAAAACTACTCGACCAATTATCACCAAAACCGGTAAGTCAGTAATACTATAGTAGGCCATATTCATGTATGCGATTTAAATTGATGAGGCACTTATTTTCAATGGCGGCCATACAAATATTTTAGGTTTATTTCGTATAACCACCATACNATTTAAATTGATGAGGCACTTATTTTCAATGGCGGCCATACAAATATTTTAGGTTTATTTCGTATAACCACCATACCGTTCCACCTATTTCAACCAAATTTTGTATGCTGACACTGACAGTATCTATTACAAGCATCATAAATACCAAAAAAAAAAGAACCACTTTTGTCCTCTATTTTGTAGGATGGCACCCTATGTATTTATAAAGTTTTTATGTTGTATCTCGAGAAACAATTGACAGATTCCTACCAAATTTGGTAAATGTTTAGTACTGCGGCAGGTGGTGTAAGCAGGTATGTTTTAAGAGTCGGACACTTATTTTAAAAATGGCGGGTACATAATTATTTTAGCTTTGTATGCTACATTGTTGAAACAATGTAATTAATTGCAATGTAACTTTGAATGCTGGCATTATATATTACAATCATCGAATATGCACACAGAGTCTCTTTTATCCACCATTTTGTAAGATAGCATCACATTACAAATTAAAATTCAGACATATCTCCAGAAAATTTGACAAATTCTTACCAAATTTGGCAAACAAGTAGCACTATAGCAGGCAGTGTAAACTAGTATGTTTCAAGTGGTTCAGGCACTTATTTTAAAAATGGCGGCCATATGAAAATTTTAGCTTGGTATGTTGTGTCTATGAAACTGTAAAAAAATTTCTGCTTAACCTTGTATGCTGGCAGTATAATTTTATATACATCAAGTTTGTTTTCACAGACCCTAATTTCTCCGCCATTTTGTAAGATAACCCTGCATGCAAAAATAAAGTTTTTGTGTAATCTCAGGAAACAACCAAACCAATTTCTTCCTAATTTAGTGAAGAAATTGTATGTGGCAGGCCATATAAATATATATGTTTTAAGTGTGAAAGACTCTTATTTTCAGAATGGTGGCTATAAAAACATTTTAGCGTAGTGTGCATATCTACAAAACTATGTAACAGATTTTAATTTAATTTTGTCTATTGTGCNTACAAAACTATGTAACAGATTTTAATTTAATTTTGTCTATTGTGCTTATGACAATCATTGAATGTGCTAATAGATAACCTTTTTGTCCTCCATTTATGAAGATAGTCATTTGAAAAATGGATGTTTTATGCCATATCTTGAGAACAAATAAACCTATTCCCATCAAATTTTTAATGAAGTAGTGCTATATGAACTAACATGTTTAGGTGCAGCAAGCCTTTTTTAATGGCATTAATATAAATATATAAGTTAGTATGTTATATCTATTAAACAATTCATCAAAATTTAACTAAACTTTTAAACTAACTGTATTCATTAGAAGCATCAATTATACATATAAAGAACCAATTATTCTGTTCTTTTGGAAAATAATGCCAGGTGAGAAAATAGAACATTCTACTATATTTCCAGAGAAATTCAACTAATTTCCACCCAATTTTGCACAATATTGGTGCTACAGAAGGCCATGTAAAGTTACATGATTTAAGTAGGGTCAGACAATTTTCGAAATTGCGGCCCTATAAATATTCTGGTGAGTGTGGCATATCTATTTAACAATTTAACCAAATTCAACCAAACTTTTTGTGCCGATACTATCTATTAAAATCATAGTATAAAGAATCTTTTTATAGTAAATTTCATACAATAGAACCAATTAAGAATTAAAAGGTTGACGCCTGCGGCGTCCCTATATGTTATCCGTCCGTACTCAAGCTCTAGCGAAGCTCACAGGCGGAGGACGTCAGTCAGGATTTAGGCAGCCGTGACGAAGGAGAACGGCGCCAGATCGGCACTGCAAGACGACCATTTGCATGGGAAGGCGGAGGCAGCTGCCCCCCCCCCCGATATTGCCAGGGGACGCACCCTACACCCACGGCCGCGCTCACCCCCGGCCAGCCACAGCCATAAACATTGAGAACGGTTGGGGACGGACATGCGGGAGAATAGTGTCACGGTTATCAGGTGACAGCGGGAAGAACACGAGTGCAGCAGCGGCCAGGGGGAGATCTTGAAGTATTCCCACAACGCTGAACCAAACAACAAACCTCCAGCCGGAATAGAGGGACAGACTCCAGCCTCCGCGAGCAGGCAGGAACGCCGAGACGTATTTATGACCACGCCAGGCTGCGATTTGTCCCAGGCTGTTGACCACAATATGAAACCCTGAGAGCTTTTGGAATAGCGGGCGGAAATAATAGCAGCCGGGCAGGAGAACTACATGGACGCAGAACTGAGGGGCGCCTTCAATTATTTCCGCACGGACAGAACGGAGTGCTGAAACTGGTAAACCAGAACAAAACAGCAGACGCTGGCCCCAAGCGCGGAGAGCTGGAGTACACGCCCGCGGGTGATTACCCAGGGGAACACGGCGGTCCGCGGCTACCTGCAGTGGCGGGGGCAGTTCAATATGGCGATGAGGACCTACAAAACCGGAGGAGTCCGAGGAAACGCGGTCAGTCAGTCGGGAGCAGTGAGACACGTCGTCAGTTGGTTGGACGACCTACCGCGAGACGTCCGGTTTTCGGAGCCGGACGACGGGAGTACGACGCGAGCAGTCAGTGAGAAACGTTAACGAGTCAATCAGTCGAAGTAACGAGCAGAAAGTGACACGGGAGTTCAGTACCGCCACTCCGGGATGCGCAGATAGGCAGTCACGACATTAAGGGGTCAGCCAGATCGGGACACGAGTTAACCAGCCAGTCGCCGCATAAGCCAGTGAGTTTCCAGTCAGTTGCAACGCACCGAGGAGGGTGGGATCGAGTGGCGAACTTCACCGAGAGGTGCCAGGTCGAGCTAGTGGGATAGTCCAGAGCAGCCTGTGCCTCGTAGGGCAGGTGGGGATCTTCACACACCTGTGTGGATCCTTAGACGGGACGTGGTGGGGCAAGCAACAGTCAGTTACTGCCCCACATCGAGAACGGGAGCGAGGGACGAGCCCTAACGGAGGGCGTCCGCTCAAGAAGAAGCCAGCCGCGTGCAACTGACCAATCACAGAGGGCCTGTCCCAGGGCCATCCGGCAGAGAGAGAAAACGAGTTCGCCAAACGTATCGAGACGCTGACCTCGGTTCCGAGGCCGGCAAACGGGACGTACGGCGGGAAGCGTCCGAGAAAACCCGGCAGTCGGCCGACGAGATTCCGGGAGGGAGGAGTGATTCCGCAGGAGACGAGAACGGCAGCCAGCCGCCATCAGACACAGAGTCCTGCGTCGACCCGAGAAGGAGGGACGTCGTGACGAGTCACCGAGGCGCCCGTGACAGGACGAGAGCAGTTCCAGCTCACCGGACCTCATCTGCAAGAACAACTACCCGCACAGCAAGCCAGATAAGTACAGTCATCCAGCGAGTGTGAAGGACCTTTAGTAATTATCCCGCAGTGTGAAGGATCGTTTATAATAATCCAACAAGTGCGACGAAGATCCCCCCCCCCTTTTTCGACGCGAATTGTACGGAGCATACGTAGAAAAGGGAGGGAGTTGTCTCAAGGGCTCATGTATCAATTCACATGTTCATGCAACAATAAAACCTCGATTTGTGAAATATGAATTACCCTGTATTCATTCATTAGTGAATTGGACCATTAAACTACAGTGTCGAAGCATTCCTACGCCCGATCACTGAGGACTAGTATTAAGTGTTGGCGCCTCACGCCACAGAACAGATTACAACACCTACGTCTAAACCTCAGCTTTGGCAGGTGTCAAGGTTGTTATGCCTTTTCTTGGGGACCAGTATACCAATTTTCCACCAAAATCTATACATAAGTTGTGCTATGGAANTTTCCACCAAAATCTATACATAAGTTGTGCTATGGAAGGCTATGTAAACTTATGTATTAAGTGCTTAACACACTTACTTTCAAAATGATGGCAATGTAAATATTTCAAGTTATTGAACCCTTTCATTCAAAACAGCATCATGGGAGCAGGATTCTGAGAATAAACTTTTGATTTTATAAGTCTTAAGTTTTCTAGGTTCGAGTCCTGGGTAAGGCACGTGCGCAGGTAATTGCCTAGTTACTGTTGCATATGTTTCTGGTTAATGATATTGCTGCCAACGAGACATCAAGGCCCACCTATCATCTAAGTTTTTATGAACTTCATTAAAATTAATTTTCAACAATNTAATTTGCACCAGTGTAGAGGAAAGTAGGCTCATTAGTAATATCAGTAACTTCTTTTTACATTTGAGCAAAGTGTTTTTTTCTTCATAGTTAATATTTTGGCAATAAGGTCTTCAATGAATTAATCACATGACTTGGTAATAGTCACCAGGTTGGTATGGTCAGTTGTCACCCATTGCTTGTATGTGATAAGTGTTGAGCAATGTGTCATCATCTCCACATAATTCCAAAAACATCAGGTCTTTGACTATTTCTGGTCCACTGCAGTTATCACAGGTTTTCATCATACACTTTTCTTTTTGAACATTACAAACCATTGATTCAAGTACACATTTGTAGTCTGTGTTAAACCTTCATCCCTCCAACATTAGTTTAACATTTTGGTGTGTGATAAACGCAAACTGNCTGGTCCACGGCAGTTATCACAGGTTTTCATCATACACTTTTCTTTTTGAACATTACAAACCATTGATTCAAGTACCCATTTGTAGTGTGTGTTAAACCTTCATCCCTTCAACATTAGTTTAACATTTTGGTGTGTGAGAAACACAAACAGAGTGTTTCCCACGTGCACCTGCCAAAACACACCATTTCGAAGTTCAGCAAACTTCGAAATGCCATGTACTAATATGCATGGCACACTAAACCGATGCACGTTTAGTACCAGCGCATCGGTACTAAAGCAAAAACTTTAGTACAAAACTCTAATATTACAAAGAATTGACCTTTTCTATACGTGCTTCTTTTCACCGCCATTATTTTTAACAATCTTTCTTGCCCAGGCACATTCTGCTATTCAAATCACTTTCATAAAATTCTTCTACCATTTGCTTAGTTATTGTTGCGGGTTTCTTCTTGTAATTCTTCTGTTCTATATTTTATANTATTTTTAACAATCTTTCTTGCCCAGGCACATTCTGCTATTCAAATCACTTTCATAAAATTCTTCTACCATTTGCTAAGTTATTGTTGCGAGTTTCTTCTCGTAATGTTTAGAAGTACGCCATATTTTATAACTGCCTAGTATTTCTTACTAAGTACTGACTAGCCCCAAATTCTGCACAAGGTTTTGCAATGCATGACTGTGGCAATAAAAAGAGAATTTTAATTTTTTCTGCTACACTTTTAGTTTCCCTAAACCTACCTTTCAACTTGCATAAGAGGGTTACAAATTCTTTATAGTAACTTTCTTCCTGGTGCCCAGTTTCCTCTTTGAGGTTAATATCAAAGGAAGAGCTCAGTTCAGTTTTTACAGCAGAAGCTGCCTTGTGTAAGGCATACGTCTAAGTCTTCACAAGCAAACATAGAAATTATGTATTATGTATTTCCTCAGCTGGCGTGTATGTCTCATCTTGGATACTGTGTGTACTTGTGTCACTGTAGCACACAAGCTCTTCCCAGGAATCAACCCTATATGTGAATAAGCTTTAGCAAACTTGAATGTTATTTCTTAAGACCCTCGGTTATCACTTTCTTGTAAATTTTTAATGGGTCACAGCAATTTTGTTCAAAGAAACTGAAGTTTTTATATAGACACTTTTTCTCACGGATACTCTCAGATTGTCTGAACATCACCTTCCCTTAATCTAAGACTTAAAACTGTCCGATTATCATTATTGTAGTCACTGAACCTTTTCAAAGTTACTGACACGGCCTCGTAACTTTCCTTACAACAGTCTTATTTAGCACGAGCACCAGCAGAGCACTGCATCGTACTCGACATCAGAGACTGCAACCAAGGACTGTGCTTGCCCAACTGACACAGTGTCCTACAAGCTGGCTGATTCAGAATGAGACCCGACTAAGCATCTTGTTTAGAACTGCTGTGGTATTTGTTATCTCAACAGTTGTGGATAACACAAGGCTTATTTTTATTTGTACCTGCAGCAGAAATTCTGTCAGTTGGCCTCACTGCCTTCCCTATTCCATACTGCACGCATGCATCTGTCAGACCCTTTGACTAAACATTCTTTGCCAGCAATAATTTTACCCCTAACTGACATACATTACAGTTGAGTGTTTTTCAGATTGGATCCATTCCTAAACCTTAACAGCCTTTAGATCTGTTACAGCATAAAAATACATCCCCAGATGTCCACTCTACTTTCCCAATTGCATTTTCAATATTTATTATAACATCGGTAATTATCTATAATAGAGGCTTTTCCGAAAAACTGCAAAATAATACCTGAAAATGTACAATATGAATTTCATGGGGGGGATCACGTAATTTGTAGTATATACCATGAAATGTGATAGTGAGAAGGGCTATGAAGATTGGAGTGTTTATGCGGTAAAACACATTATACCGAGTCGCTAAATTGTATTAAATGCGAGAATACCTTTCGAAACCAATCCTAAATGTGAACAGTCTTTCACAGGGTATATTTATGCAGAGGCGCTAAGGTTATACAGATAGAAAACACTGCAATCAAACAGTGTTGGAATATCATGTAATTCTGTTGAATTTCTCAATGCTTACCTTGTCTATATTCATGAGAGGATTGTACTACGTAACATATTACTAGTAGAATAAATATGCATATAGTGTATCATACAAAATGATGTTCACAGACAGTGTTTATCAACAGTTGGCATGTATCGCCATGATACATTCCAATACTCTGTAACCAATGATGCACAGGACAGGAAACAAATGTGCATCAAAGTTGGTTTACGTCACAGTTGTAGGGTGGGAATGTGCGCCAAATCAGTGTACCGAGTTAATTTGACTGTGCGGAGGTTTGTGACGTACGAGCGCTGGTACGCGTGTTTTATTGCAAATCATTCTGTTTGAAGTGTTAAAACAAATTATTGTGCGAAAATACAAGTGTTTCTGTGCCATTGTGTCCGTGGGAAATACTAAAGTATAATAATTGTGTGGAAATGTGAGTGTCTGTGGAGTTTCTACAAATTGAATAGACGTTAACTTGTCATGCTTAATCATCTACGAGGTACGATTGCCGATTCAATGGGTGTGTAACGTAATACATTTGAAGTTTTAGCATGGAAAATGTAATGAAGTGAATTGTACTGTGTAGTATTGAGTGTGAGTGCGGTAATTGAAAGGCTTACGTAAATTTGCAGCCAGTCATGTAAAATGCAGCAGACCTAACTAAATTAAACCTAACGTCACGATAGATGAATCACAGGGGTGGATGACCCATCGCGAACGTACTTATTATGGTTTTCATAACAAACTATATCGTGTCTGCTCATATCTCCCGCTGTATTTGTATATCGTGAAGTTAGGTTTAGTTAGGTTACGTCTTCTTGCATTTAGCATGATTACGGAACATTAATTACATGTAATTTACATAACCTTTACATGTTTTACCCAACAATTTTCCTGATCTTCATAGCCTAACCACTATTGTATTTGTGGTTTGTATTGACAATATGTTGATGCCCCTAGTAAATTCGTGTTCTGTGTAATTAGTAGAGTGGAAATATACCACTTTCCATGAATTTTTCTTTTGTTTTCAGAAAAGTCACTTTATTTTATTTTAAATTTTTATTTAATGTTTATGTTTTTAACCTAATATTCTTAGCCCCAAATACTCAATTGCAGTAATTCCATTTCAACCAATTTTTGAATATAATGTTATCATACTCCAGTCTCACCACAGTAATTTCAAATGGAATTTGCTTCTAGTTTGATCCAGACATAAAGCAATAATAAATCATTTTTAAGGAAAATTATTTTCAGTGTCTACTAATTTGTGTAGTTTGGAGTAGTTTTCAGTGCATTGCTTCAAAGTATTATCTTGTCATTGATGCTGTTATGTTGGTTGATTTAGTGCTGCACAGTTGGTACACATGTCTCACTCATACAAACCAATTCATAATTTCACACTAAAGCACAAAAGCGGAAAACCGTAACAAATGGTGCCATTACATGAGGCTGCACGAGTGGGATTTGTTCTCCATTATGTGTGTCTTCACTTTATTAATTCATTATGGCAGATAACCAGAGGGAGAGCTATTTTTTGAGGAGTACGGTACTCGATGACGAGAGACACAAACACCGAAGAAGTACCAGAACTTACACATGTAGCCATCAATGAGACAAAAACACCAATACAAACTCTAACGATTTAACACCTGGGTGGCGTTCCAAAACATTACTCCGAGAGTAAAGTAACAAAGAGTAACAGCTGAGGAAAGCAAAAGTAAACATAGTTTTCGAATAAACATGATGTAAATAGCATTCTGTGTTTACAAATACATATTGATTAAGCAACTAATGTAAATCCCAAAAGATATTTGTCCCTTTTCCCAAATTCTTTCTTTTTCAAAATATTAGCTATATACATAAACAGCTTTACCTGCTGTAAATTAATCATAAACATTAAATCTAAAAATATAACCTTTGAAAAGTTAACTTTTAAATAAAAATACGTATTTTATCACTTGTCATTTGTAATTTTTCCATGTGTGTCTGTAAACAGAATATCCACATTTCCTCCTGAGTGAGTGCACCCTTACAAACTTTGTCTGTTGTCTCGAACGCTGTTCGCCTAAGAGTGTTACATCAAGGTAATGTGTTTCCGAGCAGTAACGTATGATTATGACGTCTTTACAAAATAACTGAGGGTTACACACACATTGGTAGGATAATAACATACCACCCCCAGTGTCTAAATGAAGGGGATGATAGTACGCCACAACTATTCACAGGTTTCAGGTCTTGATTAAAGGAAATATTATTCACAGAATGGCTTTTTCATATCATGTAGGTTTCATTGTTTTCCGGTAGATCTGTTTGATATAGCTCTTCAAGGGTAGCTACCTCCTTTACGAATTACTGTACGACATTGTTCATATAATGTTTTCTATTCCATTTTGCATAGGAAATCACCTCACAGGATTGGTACCTTTAGTTCAGGACCACCCTGTAAAATGGTTTCAGTATAGAAGAGAACTGAAGTATACTTGATATTTACAGTAATTAATAACCTAATGTTTGTTTTACTTTAAATTTTAATTTGATGTTTATATGTTCAAAGTAATAATATTCTTAGCCCCAGATGCTTTTTTTTTTTTGCATAAACGTAATTTTAATGATAATTAAGAAAAACCCATTCATTTTTAATTGGTTATATGACTTACAGCAATTCCTAACCTAAATTTTAAATTATTGATTTTTAAAGACATGTGGTTGTAATAATATTTTTATAATTTTTTATTGCATTTAACACTTTTTAATTTTATTTTAATTGTAATTAATTTTTATATACTTTCATTTTATTGGTTTTTTTTTTTCCGGAAGTAGTATTCACTTTGCTTCTTTTTTTACGTAGTTGCCGGAAGTAGTAGCTTCTGGCCAGGCTTTCAAAGGTTTCAGACCTGAAATTTTATGTCGGGGAATTATCTCTGTAATCCCATACGTCTTCATAAAATAGTCGGCTAAAGCCCCAGAAGCAAGTTCAGAGTCTCGGAAGTCTAGCCATACAAGAAGAGGGCTAGAACTACTAGGAATAATTTTGTATAGTGTGTGTGTTACAAATTCTCTGAACAAGATACATCATCCAGTGCCAGGCGCTATAGACGCCGCCGTCCAGTTTAATACGCCGGAAGGGCATGTAAAAGCATTATAATGTGCTATCAAGAACTGTAAATTAAGGTTCTACGTACTTATCTTTAGTTTTCTGCATATTTAACAAGGTATACCGAGTGGTCCAGTTCTTTGACTGTCGCTATGCCGGACAAATCTTATAAAACCCTGAGAAAATAGTATTCGGTAATTATCTAGTTTAGAGGCTTTTCTGAAAAACACAATAAAAATTTAAAATTATGATATATTTCTACTCTACTAATGATGCAGAACACGAATATACTAGGGGCATCGCTTTAAAATAAGTGCAACATATTTTAAAAAATTGAACAAGTTTGTGAGATGACTGTTTCTGACAGTTTGTTTACGTTTATGAACGAAACGTTTTATGCCAACAAAAGTTGTTTTAATGAATTCAGCATAGCTTACCTAGTTGATATTGAAGCGGCCGTAGTGTTAAAATAAGTAGAACATATTAAAAAAAACTTGCGAAATATGTTTGTTTGTGTCTATTAACGTCAGAGGAATTATACCAGCCCCCTACCTAGGTGAGTCAATTTACATTCTTTTGGTGTGTTTTACGGTTTCTTTAAATCCCTGCAATCCTACATTCTTATTTTAGTGTAAAACCCTAACATCCTAGGTTAGTGTAAAACCCAAACATCCTAGGTTAGTGTAAAACCCAACAATCCTAGGTTAGTTTAAAAACGTAAAATAGTGATTCGCCCATCGTGGGGTTAGGTTTTGTTAGGTTAGATGGGCACATATTACGAAATTAGTCGGACGTTAATGCCCCTAGTATATTCGTGTTCTGCATCATTAGTAGAGTAGAAATATATCATAATTTAAAATTTTTATTGTGTTTTTCAGAAAAGCCCTTAAACTAGATAATTACCCAGTATTCATTTTAAATAAAATTTTACAAAACTGATTTTGTTCAAACGTATTTTACTTTTGAACATTAGGTAAATTTTTTTTGCTAAAGGATTGTTATTTGAACTTAATAATACATCAACACGAAATGCAGAGATTTAATTGTGAGATGTGATTTTAACTGGAGATTAAAGTTACAGAAGCACTTAATTAATTTTTTATTATTTTTTATTTTTTTTATTTGATTAAGAGTAATTACTTATTGTAAGGGTGGTGGTTATTCAGAAGTAATTAAATTTTCATTAAATTTATAAAGTTATCCTACACCAGAGTCAGCACAGTATTTTCAAATGGAATTTTCTTCTAGTTTGATCCAGACATTTTAAGTAAAATTATTTTCTGTATCTACTAATTTGTGTACTTTGGAGTAGTTTTCAGTGGTTGATTCAGTGCTGCACAGTTGGTACACATGTCTCATATATTTCCTCGCTCACACAAACTATTTCCTAATTTCACACTAAAGCACAAAAGCGGAAAAATGCTAATTTTCCCACACTTTTACGGGAACAGTGAATTAGCTCTCGCATGCCATGTTCATGGTAGATGGGCAAACACTATTGGGCGTAGTTAACAGCAGCTCATACAAAAATAGGGGGCCAGNCATGCCATGTTCATGGTAGATGGGCAAACACTATTGGACGTAGTTAACAGCAGCTCATACAAAAATAGGGGGCCAACAACTATGACGAAAGTTATTAGAAATTTTTTTCTACACAAAACATACCATGCAACCACATATTTACAACACGGTTTAGCTTCGGTAAAGAAAAATATACCACATTCAAGGGGCTGAAATCGTTCCCTTCAGAGGAGCACCTATTCTTTACAATTACCCTGAATTTCAATATCTCNCATGCCATGTTCATGGTAGATGGGCAAACACTATTGGGCGTAGTTAACAGCAGCTCATACAAAAATAGGGGGCCAGCAACTATGACGAAAGTTATTAGAAATTTTTTTCTACACAAAACATACCATGCAACCACATATTTACAACACGGTTTAGCTTCGGTAAAGAAAAATATGCNTTTACAACACGGTTTAGCTTCGGTAAAGAAAAATATGCCACATTCAAGGGGCTGAAATCGTTCCCTTCAGAGGAGCACCTATTCTTTACAATTACCCTGAATTTCAATATCTCATACATGGGTAGATGGCATTGATAACTTCAATATCTTACACAACATGCTTGCACATTAAAACTGAACTTACTGTACTCCAGCTAGATAGCCTTGCCGAGCAACTCTACAGAAAGGGTGATTTTTTTAAAGCAGTACACGGTACTACGCAAGTAGAAGATCAAAAACGATGATAAATATTTCACAGCCAAAATCATCTTAAATATATTTTACGGCCAAGGGATTTGCAGCCCTCCAACGGGCACCTGTCTTATACAATATCAAACAACGAATACTTAGACTCTGGAATTCACAATGTTTGTTTCATTATCGGCTATTGTTTAATGGAAGTACTATGGGGTAAATCGCTAGCGCACCCGGCGAAATAAAAACACCAAATAATGTGGTCTATCAGAATGCATATTATTATGGACAGTTAAATAAAAATTACTTTGCAATACCTGCGGATCGCTAATAATCACAATAAGGAGCTTCACCAGAAATTAATATAATAAACATTATTTTTATGACACTGACACACACAATTAACAACAATCCACAGATTAAATAATACACAACATGATTCCTATGAAACACCTAACAAAAATAAAAAAATTTCCTTTGTCCAATTTTGTTAAAGAAGGTACGTAATATATATTGAAGAAAAGAACACCCATTTTAAAATTAAAATAAATTTTTGAGATACCTTGATAAAACCTTGTTATTTTTTTCAACAAGATGACGGATATTTAAGATTGACGTGTTAAAAATATTTGAAATTAATTCCATTATTGAGCAATACTTAAGATTTTTCTTTGAGGAGTACCACATATTTGGTAGCACGTCAACAATATATTTCAAATATAGATGTTTATTGCTTTCAAACGAATTAAGTTTTTTACGTGTGGGGTGAGCTCCGCTCATTTGTGTTAGTCCAATCTCCCCACCCACACAGCCTCCAAACCTTACTCTCACGCGCCACGAACAAATAGATTAAGAGTAAGAACGAAAAAGCTATAGAAAAATTATCTTATACAAATGTATAACGTCTGATTGTGTTGCCTTGCCTTCTATTTTAGCGGCTTCAATTTACTGCACTAGACTGAACTGCACCCAGTGCGCACTGACCGAGATACGCGTCTTCCAATAACCGGACCTCACACCGAGTGCTGTCGGTTTTCATCGTCCAATGGACGGCTGGCCCGGAGTTTCGCAAATTGAGTCATGAGTAGCTTCAGCTGTTTTTGTACAAACATTGCTTACTGTGTAATGTGTTTAAATGTATGAAAGGTTTTGGCTGCACGAATTAGTAGTTAATTGAAATAAACCACGCATGGCTAAAGCAGTATTTGTAAGCTTGACATCAAATGATGTTGCTATAGCCACAATTTTCCAAAAACAAATATCGAAGGTAATTCCGTAGGACAAATAGGGCGATGGCTTGAATGTTGCGGTTTACCACAGAAGGGCCACAAAATTTAATGAAAAAAAAAAGTATTTTTGGGGCATATTAAAAAAAACTTAAATCTTAGTTAAGCTGTAGAATAAATCTGCATTCACATAGTGATTTGCAGTTGAACTAAATCAGCTCGTAAAATAATCTACAATAATTTTAGCCATAAAATTTTAACAAATAATATCCTACCACATATGATACAAAATAAAGAAGATTTTTTTAAATATATTTTAATAATGGCCTAAAGGAGAATTAAATAATAGCATTCAGACATTTGCGGATATGCCAAATTATATAAATAGTAATTATGGGCAAAGAGTTGGCCTACACGAACTGTAATGAATCAGTTAATCTGTTTTTTTTTCTAACATACTATAAAACTAAGTGTTAAGTTCTAGCACGCGGTAGGGAAGGGCGTTAATTGCATATCAGGGCTAATCCCCATACACCTACAAGGAGAGGCAATCATGCAAGGAGACATGCATCGCGGCAGCAAGGTACGTGGTAGAGGAAGAAGGACATATTTCTTTCATTTGGCGCTGGCTTACCCAGAGTATTGTTTCACATCACAACTAGGCCTTATGCCCCTCCTCCCTTCCGGACAAATTCAAACTACCAAACAGCTGAATCACCAGACCATCCTTAATCCAAATATACCATAGCATGATACAAAACACAATATAGGTATGTATGTTAAATTAGTTTAAGTATAAGATATCTAATTTTTATAAAGGCAAAATGTTACTGTAATTATGTTTAAATCCTTTAATAGAGGTATTAACTCAGTGAGGCGTATCACATTGATATAAAAGTGAACGGTTTTTTTTTTCGAAGTTCTAAATTATAATGATTGTTATTAGCAGCAAAGAGTAAATCCTTTTTAAACAAATGATAGTCCATGCATACGAGTAGTGTTTATATTGGTTGCGTCGATTATTCTATAAAAAAAATCAAAAAGAATGTTTTATTTCATTTTATTTTGAAGGAAATAAACACTGTTCAAATTTGCCTTTGTAAAACTCCGAACTTGGAACTGTTTCACAAGGAAAACCCTTTTAACAAATATGTACAAAAGATACGGGCTGGTTTGCAAATGCGAGGTAACAGATTTGTCGAACTTACAGAGATTTTGTTTAAATCTATCAAATGGATGTAGTCTACACATTAATTTCGCAGAAGTTTGTTATGTCACTATATGTTATGAAACAAATCTATATACTTTCCACATTAAGTCATAAATTATTTTACGAGAATGCCAATACACAATAACTTACGGGCAGAATATCTAATGTTTGTACAAAAATAGCTAATCCTCCCAGCATGCTCTCTGACTCTGACATCACAGGATAAGCCGTCCCTTGCACTTATGGATCGAGGAGGTGCGCACTGAGTGCAATATTTTCTGTACTGGAACTGCAACCAGTTTTATGGCAACATGGTGGTGTAACACTTAAGAAGAAGAGGATATAATGGTATGTCTTGCGAAATTAATGTTAAAATTAGCAAGCTATAGCATTTAAGTGTTCACTATGGTGAAGACGAAGTCAGTGAAGTAAAACATACCAAACTCCTTGGGTTACATGTAGATAATCGCTTGAACGGGAAATCTCATATTGAGCTAATTTTACCAAAACTCAGTTCTGCCTGTTTTATTCTGTGTAATAATGAGGGAATTGTTAGTAGAGAGACTGCAATAATTGTTTAATTTACATTTTTCCACTCCATCATGCCAAATGGAAATTTTTTTTGGGGAATTCAATTTAAAATAAAAAAAATTTCCCTTATACAAAAAAAAGCATTAAGGATAATATTTTACGAAATACCTTAAGATTCTTGTAGGTATTTGTTAAAAAGAGCTAAAATTTTACAACTAGGTTGTGAATATATATACCCTTCAATTATGTTTATATCTAAACACCTTACATTATTTAAAAAAAATTAATCTTTTCATAAAAATAACACAAGAAGCAAAGAACTCACACTTACTTCAGAAAGAGCCTTCTCACTCATAAAGTCAGCTTTTTCACAACTTACCATAATGCTGTAATGGGGGCTGGGAAGGAGTGATTGTTGGGAAAGGTTACTCAACGAGCCCCCAAGACACCGTTGGCCAACGATGTCGAGGTGAAGGTTGACACGGACCACACCTGCGTGGTCTGGCATGGCCATTGTCATCACCTCATCGGCCCACATTCGCTGCACCAGTGCGGCCCGCGGAACACTCACGTCGTGCGTTCCGATACATGTCCGCATCGTTCACTGGGGAGCGGGTCATGACCCGATACCGAGTGATCCAAACGAGTACCTGTGGTGTTCCTAGAGAGATCTGGGTAATAAGGATGGGATTGAAGTGTAAGAATGTGTAGTAAATAAGATTAGAAGCTATCGCCCAAGGGCAAATGTTCGTGAAATTCCCTCTTAGGGGATTGCGAAGTAAACACATAATAAATGCACAACATGCGCATATTTGAATAGGTGTAGAGTAGCAAGGCTAAGGTATTTGAAGTGTTTCATATAATTTCCCAATAACAATTGTGTGTATAATTAAGCCAATTAGTGATGTGGGAAATAATTAGTCTTTTTTTCAACATGACCGTTCTGGTCGTAGATTGCCCCAAAACTTAACAGACCTAAATTTCCTGCATGCTCTGCAAGGCACTACATAATGGTTTTTTTTTATTTACATTAGTGCTTAATTAAAAACTCTGATCACTTTACAGGATTAAGAAAACTCAATCAGAATGTTTCAGTGTTTTATGTGTACATGTTTCAAGTTCTATGTCAAAGAGGTCAGTTAATTAAATTAGTTCGCAAGTGGAGTGAGCTCTCGGCAAGGAAACCGCCCGCCCGCACCATCTACTGCAGTCTGATTCCACAGGTCGTAGATGCTGCACATGTGTCGCATCGTAGAGGACTTTCATTCTTTGTTCTGAACACTTAACTGCAATAGGTTTATAATTTACTGGAACTTTTATTTAGTTTATCAACAGTCTTCCCCGCATTCTCAGCACCTCAACCCCCTAGCCCCTTCTAAAAACAATATACCGACCAAGGAGGTTAAATTACAATTGTAAGTTTTTGCGCCATTCTTAGCCTTTTTGTACAGTAACAACTGCTTAGTCCTTGTGAGTCAGGTCCGCTTTTATTTGCATTGTATACATGTAACTGTGTACACTGTTCGTCAATACAATTTACTTGAGTTAACCAAAACATGAGAGTTCTCATTTAGTGTTGTATTTCGGGCCCTGGCCCTATCCAGGAATTCATCGACACCTTAAGGAGGCATCCTTCATTGAAAAGGTAAAAATGTAATTCTAAGGCATGCTGGGGAGCTTGAATACCCCGACTATATATTATGTTTTCCCGTAAATTTGTAAGGTGTGTGTCAGGGGATACAGCCACTTGGCCGTTCGGCCCACGATCCTGAGAACTGTGAATTCCTACTCACCCAGTGAGCTGGCGCCCATTCTATCTGAAAAGCGAATATTGTGTAATATTCTGACTTTTCGTAACATTGTCACTGGATGATGTCTTCATTACTATCTCCGACCACTCAGGTAACATTAAGGTTTTGGTACTCTCAGGATCGTGTGGCCGACCACCCGGAAATACACCATTCCTTTAGTGGTTGTAATGTTGAAATCGCTCTCAATGTCGCTGATAAATGTATACCTCCTCGTGCCTAATATTATGTCTCATGGAAGGGAGCCTATTAAGGCTAAACAACATATGTTAAACTGTGATGAGCAATGAATGAAGTAAACTAGACATACTTGGATAATAGTTAGAACAATTTAGGTAGCAGGTTGTAAGGGACCCGTATCCCGAAATGACTTGTAGGGGGTGCTCGAAGTGAAACAAATACAGTTTGCAAACTAATGTATATTTATCCTGGCACAATTACATTAACTCGCCACAGTGTGAAACTAAAGCGAACTCAGACTGCACGCCTACCAGTTGAGTTATACTGTTGGAAAAAATCGTAAGTGTGTAGTAAAGAAATTACGTCGACATTAAGCTCCCCTGGACGATGCTATTCCCAGGGAAGAAAGGGTGCGAGAAAGAACAGGTTCCGGTTAGCTAATGAGTCTACTGCAAATAACATAATTGGCACTAAAACGTGAATGACTTGAAGTGCGACGCGATATGTACAGAACCCTCAGACTACTGAACGATGACTAACTCATGCCGGGTGCATGCAGCCGTGACTTGGCAGCAAGCCGCACACTGGTACTCTTTGCGTGCTATATGGATAACAAATTATCTACATAAAACAAACACTTAACGCTTGCAACAAATACATTAAAAATTAAACAATATAATTGATGCATATAGCACTAGCAATAAAAATTAATATGGTGGAGTGAAATGAGGGTTATATATGAGGTGAGCACAAGAAACTCACACACATTAATGAAACAAAAAATACCGGAGTGGTGGGGGGGGGNGGGGGGCTTCTCTCACATATAATATGAGTCCCTGCATCTCTTTGAAAATAAACATAATTTGGCTTTTATTTGCCCTCTAACTTTGGTTGGAAAAACCCTACCAAAACGTCATTCCACTTGCTCGGGGCGGGGCGAAATCATGTCACACAATGATGCTGTATGAGGGCGTCGTGCACTTGTGTACGCTGTGTGCGTTGAAGCGATGATGTATGGCACAGTACATGGCAGACGGTCCAGAAAGTAGGACGCTCTGCTGCATCAACTCCAATATTTGCAAAAAAACTATGTTTTAAAGATTCAAAAAATTTAAGAAGGAACTAAAATAATTTTTAATGGTAAAATAATTTTACTCTATCTATGAATTTTTATGTTAGAAAAACAAATAGATTGACTACTACATACATCCAAATATTTGCTATTTTTATGTACCCCAAGACAAATCTAACTCCATGGATATTAGGTGTGGGGATGCATGTGAACAGCAAGCAAATTTTATGCCAGTGTATTTTTATTTTCCTGGTCATGGTGTTTGTTAAAGATATGCTTCATGTCAGAGGATGTGAAGCATCAGTATTGAAAATAAGTTTTAATTCTATGATCTATTACCTTGTTTCAGTGTATTAACCATGAAGCATGTACATTTTGGCCTGTCCTATTTCTCTGAAAATTAATGTTAATTTACCAGATCAATTGGATGCAATAAACTAAAACTAAAAAAGAAACCCAAAATATTAAGCTGAATTGGTGTCGTGGTTAATCAGTACTCGGAATATGAGATTAGTTTTATCGATCATGTTTTCAACATCAATCGCGACTTCCAATTGCTACTGCAACAACAAACCACACTCGCTTAGGGGAGTCATGTGATAATTGCTCTTTTCTAGTTTCCGGGACACAATAAATGTTTACACACAGTGTAGCCTGTTGGCGTAATTGGAATAAGCTATTATTCATGAGATCGCACAAGACATTTTACCAAGTACACATCAGAAACACTGGTGCATGTATCGGAATGGCAGCTCAGAGCATTACTGCACTCCATTTGTCTGTGTAGCATTGAGGCGAAGACCGCCAGACCCGAATGACAATAGATACTACCGACTTCAAACAAACATCCTTTCACCCCCATGGCGATTTCCGTTCCCCAAGCACTAACTCTTGTGGCATCGCGAGAAAAAGGGCATTACATATTTAATTTGCGTGCGACATGTGGGCCGAGTCCTATCCATATTTTCTTCTAGACAGGCAGGCACACACACAAAAACACACACACACACATACGGGATAGTACGCCTAATGTAGACACCCCCAAAATGTCCGAAACAGTTGCTAATCATAAAATGTGATTTTCGCTAAATAAAATTATGTATGGCGGCGAGATATTTGCTGCAAAGTGACTATTCGTAACGCGTGTATTAACAGAAATAATTACACCACTTAAGATTTTCCCCCTGGAAATATACATTTATTCCAACGGCATCTGAAATTTGTGAAAAGAGGAATTCGNACACCACTTAAGATTTTCCCCCTGGAAATATACATTTATTCCAACGGCATCTGAAATTTGTGAAAAGAGGAATTCGGTGGTGCAATGGAAAGTAACACTGACACGCCATGAAATAATGTGCAAATATGATTAAGTTAGGTGAGCCGGTAGTGTGGTACATTGGACCTGTACTCACAGCTGTAAGAATGCAACACGCATCGTGACTCATCCTGGAGTGATCCCTTCCTAACAGCAGCACAGCACCAGACCCCGTAATCTGTTTTAAGTAGTANCATCGTGACTCATCCTGGAGTGATCCCTTCCTAACAGCAGCACAGCACCAGACCCCGTAATCTGTTTTAAGTAGTATAACAGTGTGTGGTTACACATACACTATGAAGGTAACGAATTATATTTTTATATATACGGTGAGAGTGGCAGTATTGACAAGCAATATCCAAATGTATGGGGATAGGTATCTTAATCGGAAGTCCATGGTTAATGATACGAAAAATTTGCACACTTATCTTGTCACGAGGTGATTGGAATTCCACAAAACGAGTGCGGCAAAAAACGGCTATGTGCGAGACACAACAACACGATGTGTTGGCACGCATCAACGCAAATCCCCACATTGGTTCACGAGAACTTTCCAGGTTCTTGGGAATAAGTAGAACAACCGTGTTATGGATACTGTGCCAACGGAAACTCAGTCAATATCATGTGGCTTGGCATTACATGATTTCCAGCAGTGGATTTGATTTTTGTAATGTCTGTAAGGGATGACAGCAATTTTCTGAAGAACATACTATTTACCAATGACGAGACCTTCACAACTATAAAATATGCCCTACTATAAGACTGAGAACCTTCATTGGGTTCAGCATACGCAACACCAGCGACAGTGGATAATTTACAGTTGTGTATTGCTGTAGCTGGTAAACACACTCACTCTGCTAAAAGACCTAATATGTAGCATCCCAAACAAAACTGCCGTCTTTTGTACTATGCCTGCAGATGCAATTGCATTTCTCCTTAGGTTTGTTTTTTATATGTGTGTTGTGCATCTGTACACAATCGTTACTCAGTACAGTTAATGACTAGGAAAAAATCTCCTGAATTATATTCGTATATCAATAAAATGTAATTTATAGATATCAGTCTTGCACTCACATTGCTCATCTTCCCTCTGCTACAGTGCTCTCCTTTGTCCAATATCGCATTCTGTGTCCCAGGCACCATAAAGGCAAGCACTATGCTGCTTAGGGAAGCGGTCCCGCCACAATGAGTCATGTCACATATTGCTTGCTTACAGATGCGAGTACAGGTCCACTGCCCCACTTAACTTAATCATATTTTCACTTTTTTTTCTTGGTGTTTCTGTTCTTTCCATATACATCACCGAATTCCTCTTTGCATATAACTACAAATACCATTGACGTAAATATATTTTCCAGGGGAAAAATCATGTGGGGTTTAATTATTTGTGTCCATACTCGTTACAAATAGTCACTGCAGAAAATTACTTGCCCACTGCCTAATTTCATTGAATGAAAACCGCATTTCGTGATCTGCTCCCATTCCAGAAATTTTGGGGGTGTCCACGTTAGGCAAATCACCCTGTGTGTGTCTATACATATATGTATATATTTGAGTTTTCCTACCATATAAATATGCAAGTAAAGGCGAAAGTCTTAACCACTATATATATATGTATATATCACATGTCGATTTTGTGTGTGGCAAGCAAGCAAGCAATGCCGCATAACAGACGAGAGAAATAAAGATGGTGGATGGCAGTGGTGCACTCTGACAGTCGTAAACAAAGCCGAACATCAGCACACACTAGTTGCTGTATACAATGTTGGCAGTATGAAACAAAAAACGCAACAGAAAACAAGGTAATGGATAGAAATAAAACGGCAACAGAAAATAAGAATGTAGCTGACAAGTCTAAGATCAAGAACATCCAAGATGATCACCATAAGATGGCCACTATGAAATTAGCCAAGATGGCATACACATCCTCGATCCTCATAAGCCATCCCCTGCGCTAGAACCGGTTAAACATATCCGCTAATTAGTCTTCATACTAAATATTTTCACAAAAAAACACTTATTTTCAGTTTGGAAAATTTGGGTGTAACTGCTCTTCAGGTTGTACTTGAACTGACATGAAACCACCTTATGAACAAATTAAAGTCTGAAAAGTTGGATTTAAAAAAAATCTGTTCAATTTTAGTTTTCGTAATAAGTATTATGTACCACTCAGAAAATTAATTTCAGTTTTGGAAAATTAGGTTATCATGTACGAGTTAAGAGCGGCACTGTGAGTATCAACAACAGGTCATTTCGGAAGTGGTAAATTACATAAATGGGACTAAACGAAGGGCAGCGAGACGTAAGCGAAAACAGTGCGTGTTGAACATTTTTTTTTTTGTATTATATATTAGTATTACTTGTGCATGTGGACATAACGTACTGTATTCAGACTTCATATGCCATGGTAAGTAAAGTTGATACTTACATTTTTTGTTAATACTTTATTGTTAAATGATAGACAATGTAATTTTTGTCGATGCTACAGAAATTTTTGTTAGACAGATGCAGAATAAATTTTGAGTTCGGCGAAAACGGATTTTTTTAGCGCCCATTATTTACATAGGAATTTTGTTGGGACCGCAGAAAATTTTTTGTGGAAACTGACTTTCGATCAATCCGTGTTTGATGGGCAGCGTTTCCACTGTATTCGATCTATTGATGGTGCAATGGGCTAGTTTGTTTATAATGACATTCAAAGCATATAGCTGGTCCTAATTAAGAATGATNGTGCTCTCCTTTGTCCAATATCGCATTCTGTGTCCCAGGCACCATAAAGGCAAGCACTATGCTGCTTAGGGAAGCAGTCCCGCCACAATGAGTCATGTCACATATTGCTTGCTTACAGCTGCGAGTACAGGTCCACTGCCCCACTTAACTTAATCATATTTTCACTTTTTTTTCTTGGTGTTTCTTTTCTTTGCATATACTACATCACCGAATTCCTCTTTGCATATAACTACAGATACCATTGACGTAAATATATTTTCCAGGGGAAGAATCATGTGGGGTTTAATTATTTCTGTCCATACTCGTTACAAATAGTCACTGCAGAAAATTACTTGCCCACTGCCTAATTTCATTGAATGAAAACCGCATTTCGTGATCTGCTCCCATTCCAGAAATTTTGGGGGTGTCCACGTTAGGCAAATCACCCTGTGTGTGTCTATACATATAAATATGCAAGTAAAGGCGAAAGTCTTAACCACTATATATATGTATATATCACATGTCGATTTTGTGTGTGGCAAGCAAGCAAGCAAGCAATGCCACATAACAGACGAGAGAAATAAAGATGGTGGATGGCAGTGGTGCACTCTGACAGTCGTAAACAAAGCCGAACATCAGCACNAACAGACGAGAGAAATAAAGATGGTGGATGGCAGTGGTGCACTCTGACAGTCGTAAACAAAGCCGAACATCAGCACACACTAGTTGCTGTATACAATGTTGGCAGTATGAAACAAAAAACGCAACAGAAAACAAGGTAATGGATAGAAATAAAACGGCAACAGAAAATAAGAATGTAGCTGACAAGTCTAAGATCAAGAACATCCAAGATGATCACCATAAGATGGCCACTATGAAATTAGCCAAGATGGCATNGCTGACAAGTCTAAGATCAAGAACATCCAAGATGATCACCATAAGATGGCCACTATGAAATTAGCCAAGATGGCAGATACATCCTCGATCCTCATAAGCCATCCCCTGCGCTAGAACCGGTTAAACATATCCACTAATTAGAGTCTTCATACTAAATATTTTCACAAAAAAACACTTATTTTCAGTTTGGAAAATTTGGGTGTAACTGCTCTTCAGGTTGTACTTGAACTGACATGAAACCACCTTATGAACAAATTAAAGTCTGAAAAGTTGGATTTAAAAAAAATCTGTTCAATTTTAGTTTTCGTAATAAGTATTATGTACCACTCAGAAAATTAATTTCAGTTTTGGAAAATTAGGTTATCATGTACGAGTTAAGAGCGGCACTGTGAGTATCAACAACAGGTCATTTCGGAAGTGGTAAATTACATAAATGGGACTAAACGAAGGGCAGCGAGACGTAAGCGAAAACAGTGCGTGTTGAACTTTTTTTTTTTTGTATTATATATTAGTATTACTTGTGCATGTGGACATAACGTACTGTATTCAGACTTCGTATGCCATGGTAAGTAAAGTTGATACTTACATTTTTTGTTAATACTTTATTGTTAAATGATAGACAATGTAATTTTTGTCGATGCTACAGAAATTTTTGTTAGACAGATGCAGAATAAATTTCGAGTTCGGCGAAAACGGATTTTTTTAGCGCCCATTATTTACATAGGAATTTTGTTGGGACCGCAGAAAATTTTCTGTGGAAACTGACTTTCGATCAATCCGTGTTTGATGGGCAGCGTTTCCACTGTATTCAATCTATTGATGGTGCAATGGGCTAGTTTGTTTATAATGACATTCAAAGCATATAGCTGGTCCTAATTAAGAATGATNATCTATTGATGGTGCAATGGGCTAGTTTGTTTATAATGACATTCAAAGCATATAGCTGGTCCTAATTAAGAATGATTAATTTGGAACACACTAAAACAAATGAAAACTTATAAGTCACCCAACCTCATCCCTATTTAACATAAATGGGCATTTTCGAAGTCTTGAGCACACAGCAAATCTGTTTATTCGAAACAGGGGCTAAAAATAGCAGTGACTGAAGAATGGTACAACATAATCCCGTAAGAGTGAGGGATTAGTGAACTCCATTACTAGTAGATGCCAAGAAATTATTAAAACCAAAGGCAATTCCAAAGGATAATAAAACTTCTGTTGTACAGGTTCCATTAATTAATTGTCAACTGAATTTATAACAGTGGGGCACAGTCAAATTAAATTTCCTTAGTTTCATTTTCTTTCACTCTCGATTCAAAAAATTGTGATTCTTGTAGTTACATTACTTTACAGAACTAAATACTGTATAGGAGGGTGTGAAATTTAATTATTTAAACTAGGACTACATTAGTAGTAAGTCTATTACTAGNAACTAAATACTGTATAGGAGGGTGTGAAATTTAATTATTTAAACTAGGACTACATTAGTAGTAAGTCTATTACTAGCATAAATAAGAAAAACGAACAGTGGAAGCATATTCATATGACATTTCAAAACATTCAAAAATGGGATACGAGATTGTGTGTGTGTGTATATATTCCGTCCACATAGTTTATTCGAAGATATTTCCAAACCTCACTCGCCATGATAAATGTCCACCAACACATGAAATTATTAAGAAGTTTGCAATAATAGCAGAGTGAAAACACGTTATGGTTGACAACAAAAGGAATCTTTTCGTCACACGCAACTGATAGACATAATAACTGTACATTGATAGTACTATAACAGGCTGGTGTTTACCTTAAACAAAACAATACCAGGTGGGATTAGAGATTTTGAGCCAGGTAAATTTTTGGCGGGGCTGAAAATAAATTTATTAACGAGAAAAGGTCGGGATTGGGAATGTATCATTGGTAAATAAATTAAATATTCATTATTGCCTCAACATATAAAGGCACTTTGCAGACACTTTACTTGGAATTTTGTTTGTAAGTCAGTTAAGTTACCCTGCTCATTTTTTATAACAATTGCATGGAAATGTTATTCTTGTTATAATCAAACGTGTTTTGTTTTCGAAATGGCATAGCTTTGCTTGAGTACTGTCAGCGCTGCTGCGAAATTAAACCAACAGCCCAAGTAGTCTAGTAAATAACCATGGCAGACGCCAGACAGTCTTTCCAAAGCCGTGAGATGTCGAGAAACTTAGTTTCCTTTTACGATAACGCTATTTTTACAATTTATTCCTCGGAAATATTACAACGGAACAAATATAATTTATTCTCGTTCCGTACCAAGTCATAACGCAAACAGTGAAGTATGAGCACGTAATTTATGATGATGTGAATGACGAAACGTCATATCAAAGCCACAAGAAGGCACAAGTGCAAAAGTGAACAATCCACGAGTGGAATAATAAGTTAGTTCCAGTCACATGCAAATTAATAAAGTGCTATGTTCTTTATATAGTAAGTCCTTTGCCCTGGTGACGTTGAAATCATCCACTATGTCGTAGTTTTTTAAACATTCTTTTTTATTCGTGCGAGAAAAGTATAGGTCACGCATAAAGTGCAGCCGTGATCGAATTGGCACTTTCAGTATGGTAAAAGGTTACATGACCTGTATTAGTCGACAAAATTATGACGTACTTGGTATTTCAGTATTTAGTTATTTGCAGTGGTGTGCTGGATTGGAATTTTGTCACCCGGAAAATTTCGGCTGGGAAACTTAAATTTCCTGTGGGAATTCAGGAAAAATCAGGTAAGATATTTTAGGTTATGTAAAGAAGTTCGTGGGTTGCTAGACCTAGTGAATAACATTCTATCATGACTTAACGTCATTAAAATAAAAATTAAACATAGACTGTATGTGCTAAAAATTAGATGGGAGCTAGAAAAGTCGTATGGTTTTATGTTTTTATACACTTTGTTGTTGCACTACGAATTAATCATCTGGGTTTGGAGCACTACTTTAAAATACTTGCTTCAATTTTAATAAGAAAATCCCTTATAATATTCTTTTCANACTTGCTTCAATTTTAATAAGAAAATCCCTTATAATATTCTTTTCATAACCTTAAATTTGATTAAATACATTGCCTTGATGTTTTAAGTTCACTGCTATTTTCTTTATAATTTCATGATGTCTACTAGGGAACTTTGACATTTTCCGTTACATTTTCGGTAGTAAAATGTGGAAGCTTTAACGCCCGTGAACACACACGCTTCGNATGGTTTTATGTTTTTATACACTTTGTTGTTGCACTACGAATTAATCATCTGGGTTTGGAGCACTACTTTAAAATGCTTGCTTCAATTTTAATAAGAAAATCCCTTATAATATTCTTTTCATAACCTTAAATTTGATTAAATACATTGCCTTGATGTTTTAAGTTCACTGCTATTTTCTTTATAATTTCATGATGTCTACTAAGGAACTTTGACATTTTCCGTTACATTTTCGGTAGTAAAATGTGGAAGCTTTAACGCCCGTGAACACACACGCTTCGNGGAACTTTGACATTTTCCGTTACATTTTCGGTAGTAAAATGTGGAAGCTTTAACGCCCGTGAACACACACGCTTCGAATCAGGTAGTGCAACTGCAATCACAGCCAAGTCACATCGGGCAGGTTACGAATGCAACATACTGAATATGTATGCTAACAAAGCTAATTCCTCTATCGATAACGAAATGAAAAGTAGCTAAGTAGATTAATTACATTTTTTCTCAAAACAAATTTGCTATGTTTGGAGTTTGTCAACGTCTCAGCCACGGGTGAGCACAACACATAATTGAAAACAAACACATTCCGAACGAAAAACAAAGACAATTTTCTGGCGTGTTACGAATTGTTTTAACAAAACCCATATTTAAAAACACCATATTAGAACTCATTAAAATAGTTAAACATTTGGAGTAGAATTAAACATTCATCGTGCACTATTTTATTTTTTCGTGAATGTTTAAGTTATGTATATCGAAACACGTGTCCCACATTAACCAGCAATCGATACTTGCNAGTTTATTTTTTCGTGAATGTTTAAGTTATGTATATCGAAACACGTGTCCCACATTAACCAGCAATCGATACTTGCAACTTATAGATGTTGCTCACATATAAGACAAATTCAGTGCGCACAGTTTACAGTAACTTCTTAATAGTGCAAGTTTGCAACCAGTTTTAGTTAATTTTCACAAATACCGTAATGTTAACGTTAACTTTACATAATATATGACGTACAACATTTTTTTTTTTAGCTTATGTAATGAATGATTTTTGAAATCTGTGAAATAGCGGAAGAATCAAAATTTTCTCGACAAAATTTGATTCACCAAATTATAATCGCTTACGTAAAGAGTTGATACAAAGCTTCTCGCACGAAATACAACTTGTATTTTAGTTGGAACAACCTACAGACGTGAAAATAAATTTTTTCCGAAAATAATTATTTCCCACCCAAAGATAAAATCGTTATGAATTCCCAAAAGTTTTCCCAGAGTTCATGATCCCGCACACCCCTAGTTTTTAGCATGTTATGAAACTTGCTAAAATACAAAACTACCAAATCGCGTCCGAACTGAAGCTACTAAATACTATTATACTAAATGGTGAATTTGAACATGGCCGGTAGTTTTATTTTCAGATTATTTCCGCATCTCATATTTTCAAGCACAAAATAATTTTCCATCAGTGATTCAATTACTGGCATAAATCAAGTAATTTTAAAACTTTTTGAGAGGTGATAGGTTACGTATTTGTAGTAATTGGTTTTTATTGCTTCGATTCTTGAACTTCCGATTCTCGATTACACGATTCTTCAAGAATTGCGGGTATCGAGGAATCGTGTTTGACATTCCTAATACTATTGTTTACATATATTCACGTTGTNATTTTATTTTTTCGTGAATGTTTAAGTTATGTATATCGAAACACGTGTCCCACATTAACCAGCAATCGATACTTGTAACTTATAGATGTTGCTCACATATAAGACAAATTCAGTGCGCACAGTTTACAGTAACTTCTTAATAGTGCAAGTTTGCAACCAGTTTTAGTTAATTTTCACAAATACCGTAATGTTAACGTTACATAATATATGACGACAACATTTTTTTTAGCTTATGTAATGAATGATTTTTGAAATCTGTGAAATAGCGGAAGAATCAAAATTCTCTCGACAAAATTTGATTCACCAAATTATAATCGCTTACGTAAAGAGTTGATACAAAGCTTCTCGCACGAAATACAACTTGTATTTTAGTTGGAAGAACCTACAGACGTGAACATAAATTTTTTCCGAAAATAATTATTTCCCACCCAAAGATAAAATCGTTATGAATCCCCAAAAGTTTTCCCAGAGTTCATGATCCCGCACACCCCTAGTTTTTAGCATGTTATGAAACTTGCTAAAATACAAAACCACCAAATCGCGTCCGAACTGAAGCTACTAAATACTAATATAATAAATGGTGAATTTGAACATGGCCGGTACAGTTTTATTTTCAGATTATTTCCGCATCTCATATTTTCAAGCACAAAATAATTTTCCATCAGTGATTCAATTACTGGCATAAATCAAGTAATTTTAAAACGTTTTTGAGAGGTGATAGGTTACGTATTTGTAGTAATTGGTTTTTATTGCTTCGATTCTTGGAATTCCGATTCTCGATTACACTATTCTTCAAGAATTGCGGGTATCGAGGAATCGTGTTTGACATTCCTAATACTATTGTTTACATATATTCACGTTGTNATTCTTCAAGAATTGCGGGTATCGAGGAATCGTGTTTGACATTCCTAATACTATTGTTTACATATATTCACGTTGTCAATTTGTTAATTGTCATTCTAACACAATACACGCTTTGTGTTTTCTTTTGCATACAACAATTTTTCTCTTTTAAAGGCACGGCATAGAACTGCGGCGCATGAAACTGCATTTCGCCGGAGTGTTGATCATCAAACTGCATTTCAACATGTCCCTCGTAGACACAGTTAATACAGACAATGTAGCACTCACATTTTTAAAAGATGGACTTTAAATCATCCCAGTAGCATGGCATGAAATTACTAACACTCTGATATTTATATGTCACTTTTTATTAGCCATCGCTAAACTGAAGACTGCTGGCTTCATATACCCAAAAAGGCAGATGTAACCCATAGCANTCACTTTTTATTAGCCATCGCTAAACTGAAGACTGCTGGCTTCATATACCCAAAAAGGCAGATGTAACCCATAGCAAAATTCACATAGCATTCCTTTATGTTCACAAAAGCTAAAACTCTACTCCAGAGCTAGCCACAAGACCGATGGTAAANAAATTCACATAGCATTCCTTTATGTTCACAAAAGCTAAAACTCTACTCCAGAGCTAGCCACAAGACCGATGGTAAATTACGCCAGTTTACCCGCCACAAAAACCGCTCTGTCCGACAAATTCCATGCGATGCAAGACACACCATCCCCCTTTTTTAATAGCTAACTTGCCACTGCCTCAACGCAAAAATTGACTGTCAACTCCGTGGCCGGCCACACGCAAGCCCACAGCAGTTAAAAACTTAATCAGCTGAACACTTTCAGTCCTGTCACTTAACATTTCACGCAACAATTGTTTTTATACTGTTTACGTAAAAGTCTAATAACTGGGTGTGACATGTGTTTCGCGTAGTGCCCTCCACTCCAGTTCAGCTGATGCTTGGGAGACGGGGAGTGAGTTAGGCACAACCTTGCTTCCTCCCCTTACACGCCTGATGAAAGGGGAAGCATTTCCCTAACAACCACAGTGTCACCCCCCCCCC